>APFE031075981.1:6955-19010 GCA_000404065.3 Pinus taeda | reverse complement strand
AGAATTTGTGGAACAAGGAATCACATGCCATATTTTGAAATAATCAAACATGGTAAGGAAAAAACCACTAGAACTCATCAAAATGGACCTAATCGGGATAGGGAACAAGGAATATGAATGTTGATTAGATTGGACCAGATCAATTGTGTGTGATCTATAAAGGGGAAAAATATGAATGAATTTTGAGTTGTTGAAGGTTCAAAGGTTGAAGAATTAAAGGTGTGGAGGCTAGAAAGCTGATGGTTTCATAAAAAAAAATCTTGGTGATTTAGTGTTGAATTTCCCTTTTGAATCTTGTTATGTTTCTGTGTTGTAATGTGGTCCCAAATTGAAGAGATATTGCAAGCATGCACGAGCTTGTGATGTAATGTTTCTGGTTAATAAAATAAGAAGGTGTTGTGGGGAATATTTTTTGTTGTGATAGTTAAATAATGGTTATGTATGTCCCCTCTAAATTTTATTTTTTGTTGCATAGATCTTTTACTATTTCAGTTATTAATATTTGATTTTCATGTTGGTTTTGTTGCACTTATCAATAATATGTTTGAAGTGAATGTATTACCTAATGATAAATATTTATTCACCACTATGCTAGATCCCTTATATCTCTTGTTGTATTGGTATGCCTCAGGTGAGATGCTCTTTTCCTCAAGGGAGTTCAAATGTCGGTGTTATGCTTGACTACGACAGTTTCTTTGTTGGAAACCTAAGGTTGAACTTTGGGACTTTGATGTCTAAATTTTACACCAACACAACCCAATAGGAATTTAGAGTAAGGGTTTTGACTTCATCAACCCTTAATCAATGCTAAGATTTTGGAGCTTCTAGAATCTTCTTGAAAGTCTACACATGGATAGCCTCACATATGTGAGTAATATAGGCTAACATGGCATCCACCCATAGCATGGTGGTCAACAAAGTAAGTCAAATTGTGCGAGGTGTAACTTACATATAAGGGCTTTGACTGAGGTGATTTTTGTATCATTAGAAAGGTTTTGGATTGTAGAACAACATCCATGAGTGGAACCAAAATAACAAATTTTGACCCAAAAAATACCATTTTATGCCTCAAAATGGATTTGGAAGGTTTTGAACCCCAATTTCCAAACTAGGACCTACCGCTAAAATGGGCACTACAAGCCAATTCTTCCAAATTTTCCACCTAGAATGTTCCAAGATATATTACAAATTGTACCATGATCCAATATATATTAGGTGTAGATGGAATTACAACTTGTAACTGACCAAGAGTATGCTAGGAGAGATAAGTATGTGAGCCTAAAAAGTGTGAGCTAAGAAATATAATGTCTTTAAGCCTAAGAAGAGATACGAAAGGTTGAAAAGGATCATATAGGATGGCTTAATATGGACCCATATCCATTATCCATATAGGTTTCTACTCATTTTGTGCTCAAGAGACAAGATATGACTCTACTAAGTTGATATTGAAGGTAGATAGTTGGTTGGACTACTCCTAGATACTTGAGAGAGCACTAATAGGAAGAATATTCTAGAGGAACTACTAAGTAGAGAAGGGAAAGATATTTTTTTTTGTTTTGTTTGTAGTGGAGGGAGTGCCATGGTTAGGTTGGCTGTAGTGTTTCCTAGAGTGTTCTAAGGAAAATAGTTTGGTTGATCTCATGAAAACGAAAGTTGGGTGAGTGACTTGGTTGTCTTGGACGAATTTTCTTTTCCTTAGTGGCCTCACATTCTAGCTTGGGTGTGGCATCAATAGAGGATTGCATACAGCCAGACAGGCAATTTCTTACAAGTAGTATCCTTGAATAAAGTTACTCAAAAGAAAAATTTTCCCCTTTTGTATTGAATTCTTTTTTATAATTCTATTCTTAAGCTATGATTTGATTATGAATAAATTGGTATGCAATTCAAGGATGTTTGTTGTGTTGCATGCTTAATATGTTGACTACAATATTTAGATCCATGCCTTTATAGGATTTGATTTTCCTTAAAGTTTATTAGCTTAGTTTATGTTATGCATTTGAGATGTTTGGATACATTGTAATTTTATCTATAAATGTTGTCAGCATTTGTAGGTTGTATACCTATGCACTTCGACTTTCTTTAGTAAATTTATGTTATTCCCTTTAGCACTGTGTGATGCATTGAAAGCTAGATGGTGTGCAATATATTCAATCATTTAACTATTTCTACATATTGGCATGGTGGAAATCTGGACACCAATATGAATTAGAGCCTTAGGCTTCTAAACCTTATGAATTTGAATGCCATTTAGAGCTTGTAGGATTTTTTTTTAGTATGGGGCCTTTGAAGATGTTCAAAGTATTTCATCAAATGGGATCAAAATCCCTTTTCAATGCAAACTTGAAGTATTACCTTCAAATAAGGCCAATGGACTTTTCAAAGTATCATGGTATCTCTCAATGAGGCTAGATGGCCTCTAAAGGCATTTCTAAAGTTTGTCTTTTGGAATGCACATGATGGCCTACTAGAGCCTTTGAAAAATCATTTTTTGAAATATCCAAATCGTGTATCAAATAATTTTGAAAGTAATATTTTTGAAATCACCTAATGGCCTATTAAGGAATTTCAAAAGTTGTCTTTCAAAATTAGTTGATCACCTATTAGAGCAGTTTAAATTTTCTAAATTCCCTATTGAGATGTTTTGGAAGTTTTCCTTTTTAAATACCTTGATGGCTTATTGAGGCATTTTAGAAATAGTATTTTCAAATTTTCACAATGGTCTATTGGGGCATTTTGAAAGTTGTCTTTTCAGAATCACTCGATGGCATATTGGGGAAATTCAAAATTTTTTTTTTGAATTTGACCTAATGGACTATCATATATAATATTTAAATGTGGTCGATGAGATGAATGTCTAGGCATTTGAATGGTTGTATTCTTAGATGAGGTTCTAGGAATTATGTTTAAATGAGAGGGATGAAGGCATCTCAACTTGTATTAAAATGTAGTAAAGTAAGGTTACTTGAAGGGGGAAATGGGATAATGAACCCCAAAGGGAGTTAATCCTATGGGAGAGAAAGAAAAAGTGGATATCTATTCTCCCTGAATGTAGTGATAGAGTGAAAAGGGTATATTACAAAAATTTCAGTGTATCAATGATTTTTCTAATATCTTTACAAATATTTCGTAATATTTATGAAACCAAATTCACAACCAAGTGCCTTAATTTCCCATAATATTAAACCAGAATTATGGCCTCTAAATCAATTGACCCTAATGATATTGCGGGACCTAACTGTCTTTGCTACCACCAGTGAGGTTATGCACTACACAAATTTTTTATTAGGAGAGTTCATGGGAGTTCCTTTCGGCTGGATAGGGAATACCCAATTCATATTGATGATATTCACAAACTCACAAGACTATCACCCTATGGAAGTGATGTCTCTAAGGATCTTAAGAGTGCTTTAAAGTGCAACAAGAAGACAAGTGACAATAATCTCTATTTGAAGTATGGTACCTAGTGCAAGGGGCGTCGAGCATTGATTGGCTTGATCAATAATGAGAAGGTAAAATTTTCCTTCCATATCATTGTAGGTAAACTTATGTGGAATTACAAAAAAGGGGAATGTTCGTTAGATGCCATCTCTATCATAAAAATCTGCAGCAAGGGTGAGTAACTCAATTGTAAAGTTTTCTATTGAATGATCTAGTTAAGGCATGCAAGGATTTTCATAAGTGTGACACATACATTATTTTTGGCTATTTGGTTATCCCATTGGAAATGATGAAGTGGTGTCCTAAAGAAAGCAGAGACCTTGCTAAATTCAAAGATGGTGAACCCTTCACTTATGTTTTCACTCCTTGGAGAACTATTGTAGACTCAACTAATAAGAAGTTTAATGAACATGCATTTGATAAATGGTACAAAAAAAGGGTAGAGGTTAAGTACAATATATCTAGGGTGCGAATTCCTCTTCTCAAAAAATATGCTGCCATATGTGGCTTGGTATCATCCACAACAACTCTTATGCCTACCCTCATATTATGAATCTGACAACCTTCACTATGTGGAAACTTCCTTTTTACCTTAATGAAAATGCTTTCAACATAGAACTAATTTCATGGCTAGGGGTCCAAGCTATGTTGACAGATGGAGAATGTGTTTATTCTTTCTATGGAATGTTGGCACATGGAGTTGGGGATGACACTCCATCATCCCACAAGAAATGCTTAGTAGACTTTGAGCAAGACCTTTATCCATTGATGAGAGTTCAAGAGTGCATCTTGCTTCTATATAATACTATGTCCAAGGTAGGTTCTATGGTAAATTCAGATACACCTATTTCTGTTGCTAACCCCATTTATGTTGCTCCACCTACCATTCTTGAAAGCCTTCCCATTTTTACTAACCTAGCTACACTTTTCCCTGGATTGCACCATCAAAATCCCAAACCTAAGTCTTTTGGAATAATTGATCTTACTAGGGAAGGTGCTCCTAATACCCATGGATCTATTCTGATCAATGAAGAAAATAAAAACCCATCAATCCCTCATTTTCATAACTCTTCACCCAAAACTACCTCAGAAGCAACTATTTCCAATTGACCTGGTCATGGTACTACATTTGGAGATACTAGAAACATGGAAATTAAGTCCATTCTAGTGAGAACTAAAAATATTGTAGATTCACAAGCTCATGCAATGTACTAAAGCACGGGACAAGAATATACTTCTAATTTTAAGTAGTGGAAGCTAATAGATCGATGAAAAGAATATGAACGAGAAGAAGACAAATCAATGGCACATAACACAAGATGTATCTGGGGAAAACCATTACTCAAAACCTTGTTATTTGTATTGCATATATCAGAAATATGAGTGAATATACAAAGTTTTTTCTCACTAGAAGAATTTTGCACAAGTATACTCAACTCTCTCAGCTCACAAGCTAGCTCAAGCCAAATCCTTAGCTTAATCAATAGCTCTTGAAGCCCCTAATCTATTGTGTAATTCCTAGGATGAATATCTCATATTTAAAGGGAATTCATGCTTCCAAAACTGCTCAATCCAAACATAGGATCAATTTCTTATGCATGTATGATATTTACACTGCAGTAAATAATACCACTAATAGTATAGTGTCCTTGCACTCTAGTCTCAATTGGGTCTTTCTTTGAACTGACATGCATGATTTTCTCATTAGGGAATCTTCAGTTAACTGGGGTAGCACTAGTGGATGCATTAGTGCACCAACTAACTATTAGTCCTCTATTAGTTCCTAAAACAATTTGGAAATAATTTAAATTAACTTAACTTAGTGAATTGAGTGATCTAATTTCCAATTCAATTTAAACTCATACTGGTCCTCTAAAATTTATGGAGAACATATACATGACTACAGAAGTGCTTCCAACTCGAAATTCCTAAGCTAATTAAGTTAATTAAACTTAATTAACTATCTACAAGTTGCTATGAGAATAGAATTCGATTTTAATTCTCAGTTTAATTCAAGGACAAATTAAACTAGAATTTCTTGTTGCCATTTCTCAACACTCCCTCTCAACATGAAAGGGATTGTTCGCTACCCCAATCCTGTCTCTATGAAACTTGAATTTACATCTTGACAACTCCTTTTTCAAAATGTTAGCATCTTTCTCCTCCATGGGAATGTACTCTAACAACATAATTCACCTCAATACATAATCTCTGAGATGATGATATCAAATATCAATATGCTTGGACCGATCATGAAAAACTTGATTTTTAGAGAGTTTTATATAACTTTGATTATTGTAGTAAATCATAGTTAGATCCATATGCTGACCAAACAAACCAACCAGGATATTCCTCATTGAGATGGCCTCACATGCTACCCGACTCGCAGTCATGTAATCTACCTCTGCCGAACTGAGTCCAATCGATCTCTATTTCCTGTTGTTCCAAGAAACTGTCATTGACCCAATACTAAAGATCCCTCCTGATGTGCTCTTCCTATTAGATAGACTCCCTTCCTAATCTGCATCAATGAATCCTTGAAGCTTGACTCCCTCTGTCTGTATGTACCATAATCCATACTGAGAAGTGCCCCTAAGGTATCTCAACAAATGCTTTTCAGTCTTCCAATATAGCTTGCTAGGACTAATCGTTGCTTGAATAAGCTGGTTAACTGCATAGCACATCTCTTGTCATGTGTTCACCAAGTACATGAGGGAACCCAAAAGCTTCCTGTAAACAATAACTTCCACTACTTCCCCTGAAGTAGAATCATCATTCCTTCAGTTACCTACTAGAGGAGTCTCCATGGGTTTATTCCTCTCCATGCGGAATTTCCCGAGTATCTCATTGGCATACTTGCTTTGAGAAACAAACATCTCGACATATCCCTTCCATATCTTCATGCCAAGAAAGTAATGCATGACCACCATGTGCTTCATCTCAAACTCTCTTGTAAGGTCCTCCTTGCAATATTTGATTAGTTGTTCATCATCTGTTAGTATGAGATCATCAACATAAAGTACAATGATCAATAGTTTACCTTCCACCACTATGTGGTACAAGTTCACATACACTTCAGTCTTCGTGAATCCCAACCCGGTGAAGTAGCTATCTATCCTAGTGTACCAAGCACGAGGTGCTTGGTTCAGCCCATACAATGCTCTCTTGACTTGGCACACATGTGACTCATGGTCAAAGGTATCAAAAACTTTAGGCTACTCTATGTACATCTCTTCCTCAATCAGGCCATTAAGGAAGGTTTTCTTCACATCCATCAGATGTATCTTCCAACCCATTAGTGCTAATAGTGCCATATAGATCTGATTGATGAGTAACTTGTAATAGAAGTAAATGTCTCATCATAGTCAATCCACACTACCTGTGAAAAGCTACAGGCCACAAACATAATTTGATGCTTCTCCACACTACCATCTACATCTTTATTTACCTTGTAAAGCCAATGGGAGCTCACCACTAACTTGTCCTCCAATCTCGGGATTACATCCCAAACACTGTTATGAGCTATGAAGTCATACTCCTCCACCATGGCATCAACCTAAACTAGATGATGCATTGCTTCCTTAAAGAAAGATGGCTCTATCACAACACATTCACCCATAAGAGCCATGTATTTAGTGTACCTCTAAGGTGACATCCTCTGCCTATGTTGAGAAGTGGGTGCTCCCACATTCTCTAGTGCATCATCCAACAATATGTCAGCTTCTCTGGTGCACTTTCTTCCCTCTCTGAAAGAATCTACCTAAGTGGATGTCTCTACTCCCAGATCCTCTGCATGTGGTTGCACCACATCAATATGAGGCTCCTCAACCTTATGAGCTAAAATATCCTCATCCGCATGTAGTTCAAGCTCCCTCTCAACGGAAACTTGCATGGCCTTCTCCTCATCTAATCTGACATCCCTACAAGCAACTATCATCCTACTGGTCAGAAAGTACACCCGATAGTTGTGAAGTGTATTAGTGTACACCACAAATATCCCCAACTTTATTGTTAGCTCAAGCTTCATCCGTGCATCTTTGGTCACATGGTAATAAATCAATGACCCAAAAATCCTAAAGTTACCAACATTTGGCCTCTTACCAGAATAAGCCTCCTCTAGTATCTTCATCTCAAGTATCTAATGTGGGCTACCATTCTGAACATAAACCATAGTGTTGCATGCCTCAACACACTAGTGTAATGGTAGCCCTAGATCATGCAACATCGCCCTCGCTACCCTACTATGCTTTTGTTCTTCCTCTTGTCCACCCCATTCTGCTAAGGGTTATGGGGTATCGTCAACTCTCGTTTAATCCCTTCCACTATATAGAAGTTCTTAAACTCATTTGACACATACTCACCACCGTTATCATTTCGTAGAGATTTAACATTCTTGTCTGACTCTTTCTCCACCAATGCTTTAAACACACAAAACTTTGTGAAAGTTTGATCTTTTTTCTACATGAAAAATATCCAGCATTTACAAGAATATTGGTCAACAAATATAACATAATCCCTGTGTGTCATCATGTATTTTGTCGAGAATGGTCCACATAAATATGAATGGACTCACTCTAGAATAGCCTCTACTTGACTGTCTTTGTCATGAAAGGAAGACTTGGTGTATTTCCCAAAGTACTCCCCTTGCATGTATCAACTTTCTCAAGTTTACCTTTGGGAAAACTAGTAGATATCTGCTGCAATATCCTCAAAGCCCCATGATGGAAGTGGCCCAATCGCCTATGCCACAATGCACCAATGTATCGGATCTACACCTTTTCTACTTTATTTCTCAAAGCATCACACTCCTTTACCTCCAGCTTATAGCGATTCTTCACCCGAACCCATATCTTCTTCACTTGACACATGGTTATGTGTTGAAGGAATGCCTTTCCTTTCGAGAAGATCACATCATAGCCTCTATCCTCAACCATGGAAATGGATACTAAGTTCTTCTTCAGCCCAGGCACATACATAACATTCTTCAAGGCAAGTGGAGCTTCATGCTCCCTCTAAAAAGTAACCGTGCCCAATCCAGTAGCATTATACTTCCCTTTGTCACCCATCTCGATATGCATCTGGAGATATTTCTCCTCTAAGTCACTAAATAACTCTTTGTCTCAAGTCATGTGGAATGAAGCTCCACTGTCTAAGTACCATACACTTCCCGTCATTGATGACACCATGCATGCAATGAGGGAAAAGTGCAATTCGAATTGACAGGCCAAAGCCTCACCCACCATTCCTCTTAAGGACTTATTCTTGGACTTTTTAAGTGGAAAATTTGTAGCAAAATGGCCCAACTCATGACAATGAAAGCACTTAACTTTCGTTAAGTATTTCTTCTTACCTCCATGATAAGAATTTGATTTGGAATGGGAAGTTATCCCTTTCCCCTTCTTCACCTTAATCACTAAGGCACATTTCTCTTCATCATCAGTCTTTGATGAAGAGCCATCCCTGGTGTTCCTCCTGATCTCCTTTGCATCAAATCCGACCATAGTAGTTCCCAATTCGGAAGCTTCTCCTAACCATTGATAGATTCCTGATAACTATGCCAACTCTTTGGGAGTCCTAGAAGAGTGAACTTGGTTAAGTATTTTGGAATAGTCTCACCTTTCTCCATTTTTATTTTTCATGGTTTGTCCTTTAGTGTCAATTTCCTTTGGTCATTGTTGTTTTTATACAAGTATTTCAATGCTTTCCACATATCATATGAATTTTCCTTTCCATGGAGACTCGAGACAATGTGGTCTTGAACTCCCTCAAGGATTATCTGCATCACCTTCACCACCCACTTCTTCCATTTGACCAAATCCTGTGCATCCGATGCTATTGCCTTAGGAATTTATTGATCAACAAATTCCTTCAAGCCATTATCCTCTAGCACAACCTCCATTCTATCCCGCTAGGCTATAAAATTCGAGTTTCCTTCCAAGGGATAGTTGAGTGGAAAACCATAGAATGCCATCTACTGATCCTAAAGTATGTATTACAAATTTGAATTTCACCTATAACCAAAAAATCAAAATTTTGAAATCTCCTCTAGTATACTATTCTTAGCTCCGATACCATGTAGAAAATCCTATAGATTCACAAGCTCATGTAATGTACTAAAGCATAGTACAAGAATCTACTTCTGCTTTCAACCAGCAGAAGCCAATAGACCGATAAAAAAAATATGAACAAGAAGGAGAAAAATCAATGGCACATAAAATAAGATGTATCTGGGGAAATCCACTACTCAAAACCCCACTACATGTATTGCATATATCATAAATATGAGTGAAGATACAAATCTTGTTCTCACTAGAACAATTCTGCACAAGTACACTCAACTCTCTTAGCTCACAAGCTCGCTCAAGACAAATCCTTAGCTTATTCAGTAGCTCTCCAAACCCCTAATCTCTTTCATAATTCCTAAGATGAATAGCCTGTATTTAAAGGGAATTCATGCTTCCAAAACTACGTAATCCAAATGTAGGATAAATCTTTGATGCATGCATAATATTTACACTCTAGTAAATAATGCCACTAATAGTACACTATCCCTAAAATCTAGTCTCAACTGGGTCTTTCTCTGAGCCGATATGCATGAGTTTCTCATGACAGAATCCTCAGTTCACTGCAGTCGCACTAGTGGATGCATTAGTTCATCAACTGACTGTTAGTCCTCTATTAGTTCCAAAAAGAATTTGGAAGTAATTTAACCGAACTTAACATAGTAAACTAAGTGATCTAATTTCCAAACCAATTTAAACTCATACTAGACCCCTAAAATTTAGGGAGAACATATACATGACTACAAAAAGACTTCCAAATTGAAATTCCTAGGATAATTAAGTTAATTAAACTTAATTAACTTCTACAAGTTGCTGCGAGAATAGAATTCGATTTTAATTCTTAGTTTAATTCAAGGACAAATTAAAATGGAATTTCTTTTTGCCATTTCTCAATCAAAATCATAAATTTTCTTGAAACATCTTCACCAACACACACTCAAGTGGAGCAATTTGTAACACATCTTGTTTCTTCATCAATTGTCCCTCCACTAGAACCCACTTCAGTTCTCTCTGCTGAGCAAGTTGCTACCTTTTCTAGTGATCCAAAAAATTGTAATGAACTTCTCTCATTAGTGACCTAATGATAGGATATTGTTCCCTTGATACTGATGCCAAATCTTACCAAACATCGCATGGATATTCACAAGGAATAATGGAAAGACAAGGAGTCTTCTTTTCAAGGATATTCAGAAAAATCAATTGCTATGAGCCAATCTCTACAGGATTGTTTCCCCACTGTCAAACACTCTTTCTATAGATGATCTCCTGAATTGGTCGTCATCGCATATATTATGATTCATAAGATCTTCTGACTTAGTTATAAGATCACCTTACTCTTGTTGACTTTAGATATAATGAAATTTATTCCGACTGTGAGTAGAAACAACAATAAATTGTAGGTTTTAATCCCATACAGAAATTACTTACATACTAATTCTAAAACACAAAAAAGAAACAATGCAAGCGAATAACACATAAAACACATATACACAAAGATTTTCCCCTAGATCCCAAAATTGGGACTACCAGCTTGATTTTTCATTATGTTCCTTTCAATTTTACAATACATATTTATACATGCCAAAGCATGCAATACCATGGATTGAAAACCATTGCGTCCAAAACAATGTTCAAAAAATCATGCACAAAACCATAGGTAGGTCCGCCCAACCTAATATAGGGTCCAAAAACAAAATTTTCTGGGTTTTTGCCCTGGACCCCATAAAGTGGGGTTACCTTCATCCTTCAACCCCACTATGACCCCCCCGCTACGCAATCGGTGCAGCGAAAGGGGAGATTCGACCCCATTCTAACCCCCTGGTTAACTATTTGGGCTAGTCGTGGAAAGAATATCACACAACCCAACATTATCCCACTTGTTGTTTCCTTTCTAAAAGGGGCCACAAGAAAGCTTAGTCATTTATCCAGCCCTGTAACGCCCATTTTTTCTCTACACCAAGAGAAATTTTTAGAGCTCACAGATTTTGTCAATGCATCTACAATATTCTTCAAGGTGTCCACCTTTACTAGCAACACCTTTTTCTTCTATCATATCCCTCACAAAGTGATACTGAACATCAATGTACTTTGTCTTTGAATGATATGCAGGGTTCTTTGCTAAGAAAAATGCACTTTGGCTGTCACAGTCTATCCTTGTAGCTCCTTGTACTAACCCCATACTTGAACACAATCTCTGCAACCAAACTACTTCCTTGCTTTCATGAGTGGCTGCCATGTGTTCTGCCTCTGTAGTTGATAGTGCCACTACAGATGGTTTAATACTCATACAACTGACTACAACTCCAAATAGGTTAAGCACATACCCACTTGTAGATCTTCTCTAATCCAGATCTCCAACCCAGTCTGCATCAACAAAGCCACAAATATCCAACACTCTGTCCAATCATGGTCTTCCTTGGTAGCACAAACCATAATCACTAGTGCCATGCAAATACCTGAAAACCAACTTCACTGTTGTCCAGTGCTCCTTCCCTAGTTTTGAGATAAACTTGCTCAATACTCCCACTACATGTGTAATGTTTGGTCTAGTA
>APFE031075973.1:0-59306 GCA_000404065.3 Pinus taeda | reverse complement strand
AATCTACCGGCCACGTGATTGTAATCTCTATTGTTATTCATTCTTGAACCAAATTGAGAAGACCTTACCTGTGGTTGGTTGTAACCTTTGTTCATTCTTAAAACAGATTGCTAATGGCCTTTATTTGCAATTTGTCCCTGGTTTACCTGATAGTCTCCATTGTGCTTTTGCTCACTCCCTTTTGCTGCATCAAGATAACTCTTTGAAGTGGATGCTTGAGAAGTTTCTCCAGTATAGCCCAAACCTGTCTTGTTTAGAGGAGAACGATGAACATTGATAATCTCATCTAGAGTTTCAGACCCTTTGACAAACTTAAGATTAATAGATTTTGTTTTCTCAATCTCTTTTCTAAGAGCAACAATTTCACCTTCTAACTTTTCAAAATGTTTTTCCTTCTCATCAATTTGAAATTGTAGAGTATCAATGATCATATTCTTTTCTTCTATATATCTCTTGAGTCTAGTAATTTCTTCATAAAGGTTATCTACATCTATAGCATCCATATAATCATCATCTTCAAATGCCATTAACAGTTTATATTCATTACCTTGTTCATCTTCATCACTGTTTGATAGACCATCACTATCTTCATGAGTGTAGTAGCTTTTCTTATTTTCACCCTGTTTCTTGTTCCATCTAGCAGGTTCCTTTCCTTTATCCTTATGAGGACATTTTGCAGCATAACGACCTACTCTTCCACAAGCAAAGAATTTAAAACGTAACTTACCTCTGAACCTTCCAGAACCCCTTTGAAGATTTCTGACAAAATTTGATTCTTCTTCTTCTTCTTCTGGTACGTGACTTGCTTCATAATAATCTTCTCCTTTGCCTGATGCCTTAAAAGCAGCTTCTCTTCTATCTGATGGACCTCCCTTTCTCATTTCGTAAGCAATTAGAATTCCATGTAGCTGAGACATAGTAAGAATTCGTAGATTTTCTTTTTCTTCTATTGCAGATACTTTAGATTCAAACTTGGGGGACAATGATCTTAGAACTTTTTCAACCACAATAGCCTCTTTATTTCTTCACCCAAATTTTTCATACAATTAACAACTTCATCTACCCGAAGAAAATAGTTAGCCACACTTTCATCATTATACATCTTGAGAGTCTCATACTGAATCCCGAGAGTTTGAAGTTTGGCACGCTTTACCTGTTCATCTCCTTCATAGCTCGTGACAATTTTGTCCCATATCTCTTTTGCGGATTTATAGTGCATTACCTTCATGAATTCCGATTGGGATATACATCCTAATAGGGTACTGACTGCTTTTGCATTTGTTTCATACTTCTTTTCTCGTCTGCATCTGTAGGAGTAGTTGAAGGAAAAGCATAGCCTGTCTCTACAATGTCCCAAACTTCTGTACCAAGAGATTGAAGATAGGCATAACCCCTAACCTTCCAAAATTGAAGTTTGTCCCATCAAACACTGTGGCCTGATTGTTGCTTTCTCTCTCGGTGTTGGCTCATGATGAAACGATCTACCTTTTCAAGCGATCAAGCTTCTCTGAAGACCTGCTCTGATACCGAAATTGTTGAAAATAAGGGGGGGGGGGGGGGTGAATCAGCATTATCTAATTCTTTTACCAAATATGTCTTATTTATACTTTGACTTATTTTTTCATACCAATACCATAAATAATGAGCATGAACAAGAAAAGTAGACAGTCACATCAAAGAACACGAGATATAAGGTGGAAACCAAATGTGGGTGAAAACCACCTCCTGCAATATGTCTCTATCTTCTTTCAAATGAGAAACTCCTTTTACAATGGTCTTGTACTGGTGCAGTCCTTTACCAGTACGCAGGCTGCAACCTGCAGAGAGCTACAACTCTCTCTCATTTTCCTGTTTCTCCTGGAAGGGAGCTACAACCCCCTACTTTTCAAGGACCACTTTTCATAAATTTTCAAACTGGATCCATATACATGAAATGATCATCAAGTACATGTAAATTATATAGTTAGCTGCAATAATCAGATCAAAAATAACATAACTAAACCCAGAACACCTTATCAACAAGAAAAATTCAACCAACATAAGATCTTAAAACAGATACGCAGTTTTCTTTTTACTGGCTTGCGTCGCTACGCACTTCTCCCTTTGCTTCTCTGCGTATACCCACAAAGTTACTTCGGCTGTACTGCGTGGCCACGCACTACTCCTTTCACTGATCTGCGTCCAGTACGCACCAAAATGTACTATCACGCCGCGTACTCCACAGTAGGCACGCACCCAGAAGAACTGTTGTGTCGCGTACTGTCACAGTAAGCACGCATTTGAAACACTGTCGCGTTGCGTACCCACGCAATTCACCTTTGTCGCCTCTGCGTACCCAGGCGCTGCCCCTTCGTCTCTTATGCGTACCCACGCACAGACTCTTTGTTTCCTTTGCGTATCCATGCACTGTCACTGATGATCACTTGCGCACCTCTGATTAGGACCAAAATACAGTCAGATACTCAGATCTGATCTTGTGCTCGAGAGATCACCCTTCACAGATTCGCTTCCAACTTCTCTTCTAAAGATCATGCTTTCAAACCGAGAACCCAAATGTCATATCTTAAGATATTCAATACACAAAATATGCACAAGCCAAATGATCTCCTTAGCTTTATATAGGCATGATCTTCCTCAAATCATGGACTAATACCACAGGCCAAAACCATGATAATATAATACCGTCGGATAAATACCATAGGAAACCCCACATGTGCGCGCTTTTACTGTCTTGAAGTGTGTGCACTAGGGTACGCACCCCATGAATGGGTAACCCGCGTATTTGGATGCAGTCCCTGCATGGTATACCTGCGGGTACACACCTCCTGAACTGTTCTCCTGCGTATTTCTTTATTTTCATCAAAATGAGAGCCATGCCATGGGTGTTGCCATCAAGTACAACATCTGAAACATATAATCATTCCAGAACCATAATGCCAACATAATTTTGGTATAACAACACTAAAAACAACTTTGCCAAGAAGATTTGAAGGGAGGAACGAAGTTTTTTCCAGCAAAACAACGCTCAAAACTCTTATTTGTTCATATGTTTCTTACTCTCATTTATTCTTTTGATGAAATCTCATTCATCATCTTGGGGAGGGTATGATCATAGAAATCATGGTGGAAGAAGTGGAAAAGGGAGATGAGATGGTGAAAAAAAATAACATAATTTTCCCATTGATTCCCCTTTGTGGAACTATGTAATAGAACAATAGAGAAAAAGGAGAGAAATAAGGTTGAAAGTTGAAACTACTTATGCAATTGCATAGGTTCAAGGAAAATTTTGGATTCATACTCATGGGGTAAAGCCTTTTTTCTTTGGATTCCTAACAATGGGGTTGAGCTTAGTAATCTATCACCCCAAAGATGGAGGCACAATTTCAAAAGGAGCATGATGATGCATAGTTAGTGAGGGAAGAAAGTAGGGGCAACAAGAATGTTCTCATAGGTTAAAAAATGGGGAGCAAGTTTCCTCAACAATCGAGGAAGCTTGGAAGAGATTGAACACCAAACTCTTGGAAAGAATGTTTCATTTTTTACAGGAGGGAAGAAACAAATAATGGATTTTCCCCTACCATACATGCATGTAGTATTCCCTTTATAGAGTATTATGTCTCTATATTGGCAATTCATGTTTAGAGTGGTGAACGAAGCACCCATTGGTTACAAGAGACAAATTGTGAAAAAGTATGCACCAACATTATACAGAAGGAGAAGCTGTTGTCGATTAATACAACAAACCAACCATCAATACAGTTGATAGCTTGTCTCTTTCAAGACCACACTTCTTCAGAGAAATAAATGCTTCAAATGAAGAGAATAGCATTGAATTCATGGTTGAGACTTACAAAAGTTGTTGAGATTTCAAATCATGACTACAATATTTGAATATGGATATTGATTCTATACAACAAAAATGTGTTCTTAAACAAATCCCATACAACCAAGATATATGTGTGTACAACTCACAAAATGAAAAATGTGTGAATTTTCCAAAATGTTAGAAAATTAAAAAGATAAGTAGAAAAAATTAAAGATGTGGATGTGTTGTACACTTATACAAAGGTTATGCCATAAAGACATTTTAGATCAAGATTTCTGAGGCCTTTTTTATTTTTAAACAACAAGTTTAGGGAATATTTTCTGGAAACTTGTATAAGGCATATTTTTGTTGTACCTTCCAATACATAGACAGATACAATACAAGCAATCATATGTTGACCATTTTTATATGTACAACACAAAAAATGTGCGAAAAAATAAATACTGCAAGCCCAACCTAGGTTGTATGGTGGCTATGCTTCAAACATCATGCAATTTATCACAGACAATGCAAGATCATGCAAAGAAATTGATGCAACCATTGAGTAGGAACTACCATATGTTTGGGACACCATGTGCAGTTCATAGTTTGAATCTTGCTTTCAAAACTATTATTGTTGAAGTTTCACAAACAAAAAAATGTTTTGATGAACAAAAATAAATATGATTCTTTTCTTATGAAGGACCAACATGAGTAAACAATGTGTAGACAATTTCCCAAGCTCCAACCTCTTAAAATTGGAGAAGATACATATTCATTGATTTGGCTTTGACACTTGGGGTTGCTTTGTATTTTATGGCAGTTTGTCCCAAGTGGAAAACATGGAGATCACCCAACACTGAAAAAGAGTAGTGCACATCGAAACTATCATTCTTGATTAAGGTTGTTGAGGTTAGATTGAGTAGTTTCTTTCCATATTGAAGCCATAGTTGATATATTACAAACATTGTGATATAGATAATGCATATTAAGAGAGAGATTAGTTCATATATGCATTTATATTGGATACGAGAGAATGAGTTACAAGAATAACAGGGATCAAATTGTCAAAAGAACTGCAACATAGTTCAATCATATGACCCAATCAATACAATATTGTGTACCTATAGTGTAACATTTTATCATGAACATTACTTTTTCATAATGTTTTACAAATGGAGTGAAAATATTCTTGGATGTTAAACCACCATGACAAGCTATGTATATGTTTAGTTCTTGGACAAATTGGTTTGAAACGCAATAATATCAAACCTGAGAATGGATGCTGGTGTAATTATTTGGATATAGGTGTTGGGCCATGAATACGACCACTTTGTAACACTTATTTTATCCATTTTTACTCTTCTCTATTATATCACTTATCATAATTTATCATATAATTCTATTTTACAATGATTTATGCTGTTATGAATGAATATTATTTATTCTCCTTTATTTCTAATAAATTTATGATTATGAATGATTTTATCAATGATAGTTTCAATAAATTATTTATAACATTATTCATCATTTTTAGCCTCCAAGATAATTTCCAGATTGAAGATTTGATCATTAAAAGTGCCAACTCAGAAATGTGTTGGAATAAGAAGTGATAGCTTTGCGGTTGCGATTCTGAGCAAATGAAGATGAATATGGAAAATCTAGAACATCGGTTTTGTCCAGAACGGACCCAACCAACTTTAGTGAAGAACGTTTTGCCCAAATTTGGCTCGTATCGAGAGAAACGCGGGGTTCTTTGAGCGCGATTTTCTTAGATTTACTATTGCGGCCGTCCTCCAAATCTCAGCTACAAAGCCAAATTCGTCTTGCTCTTGTTGAAAGATAGATGGAAATATATCTTATTGTTGATCAATTGGTTGGAACAATCCAATTTTGTAATAGAATCATGTTGTACTTATTTCTATTGTAACTGCTCTATGATCTCTCTATTTAAATGAAAACAAAGATCAGAGATGGGAATGATTTTGGGGACGATTAATTTAGAGAGAGATGATGAATTTAGAGATGGAGAATTGAGGATTTAGAATTAAGGATTCATGATAGGATAGGATGAAAAAGGGATTGTTGCATTACCATTGTAATTCTCAAGCTTTTTTTGTAGTAATGATTTCACAATTTGAGGATTAATATATGATTTGGAAGTTCCTACTCATTCTTCTCATCTGAAGTAGCCCAGCAGCATCCGCTGGCAGCTAAGGGCCTAGCCTCTGGTGGAGTATGTTGTTGTTGTATTATATCTTTCCAATTTACGCTGTGTGGTGGTTTTATTTAGTTCCTATTTCATTGAATCATATTGCCTTACAGTTTAATGTTTTTGCAGCGAGCTGTTATAATATTTTATGAAATTGTTTTATTGCACAAATTGAGATTGAATCATGTGGCTGTTATTTTCCATCATAACAGAGATTATTATCTTTCTCAACGTATATTATTATGCTGCTCATTTCAAGTATAAAGCTTCATTGTTCTATTTCAATTATGGTTTCATTCCATTTGCTGTTCCGTTTGATTGATATTCATTACAGATTGTTGTTCAATAGGATCAGTTATTCGATTCCTTTAATTCCAATTTGTTGTCCATTTACTTTGTTGTTCATTTCTATTGATTAATTGCAAGAGTTTTCTTTTAAAGAGTTTTCCTAGTTTACTTTCAATAGCAACTTCAGTTCAATTTCGATTTCCTTTTAATTTCTTTAAAGCAAGACTTTCAACTGTAGAGAACATTGGTTATTGCTTCCTCATTCCCAAATTGATTGTCTTGTTCTATTTGATTTTAATTGCATCAATTTCAATATGAATGAGTTATTGCTACTATATCCTCGATTGATGGTTGTTTGAGTGAATGATTTAATTTAGAACATTTCAGTTTCTTGCTGTTCCAATTAGATTTTGTTTCCAGCTTTCATTTACTTTTGGATTTTAAGCACTATACTTCAAAACATTACTCTTGAGTAAATAGCCACCTCAGAATGAGTACACTCTTGAAATAAAAAGTCGTCCCTGGGTTGACAATTAATGTGAGGTAATTAGGAGTTAAAAAGACACCTTTTTATCGCTCGACATTTTGGTACCGTTGCCGAGGAGAGTGCAGCCATTTTTAAAGAGTAGTGTGCATCTGATGAGTGCCTATTAGGAAAGAATTGGGTATTAAAAATGGAAGGTAAGAACCTTGGTACAGAGCATGTAAAAGCCCTGCTCCCCCGCCCACTTTCCAACGGAATTGTTAAAGAACTTAGGGTAGAAATAAATGTTTGAATTTCTGTGTGAACGAAAAAAGATAGAAATTTTTAAAATGAATCACATGATCTCACGCAAGTGGTGATGTAAGCACCACCCATTTCACTAACCAGTTGACAGGAACATTTGAAGAAGGAGCCTCGAAGAAACACATGAAGAACATCTTATACTATGGTAAGAAATGGCTCATGTTTCTACTTTTGAATTTCCTATCAAAGATCTAGGAGGAGTGACACAAATGCACATAATTCCCCCATCTTTACCAAATTTTCATGGGTTAGCAAATGAAGATCTAGATACATTCTTATTTAAGTTCAAAATACTTTGTAGAGGATATGATTATTATACTAATGACCAAAGATTGAAAGTGTCTTCTCTTACTCTAAAAGGAGCGGTTCTCCGATGGTTCATGAGCCTAGGTGGGAATTGCATCCAATCATGGGAGGACATGAAGAACATATTCTTGAGGAAGTACCAAGACTATTGCAAATCCAACAAAGATATTTTCGGTATGATATAAGGGGAAGATGAAAGTTTGGAGGACTATGTAGATAGATTTCACTATAACCTTCAAAAATCAGAGCATAAGCATTTGCAAAAAGAGATCTTAAAAACACTCATTCTTAAAGGGATCAAAGATGAATTTTTAGAACTCTTAAATCTGATAGGAAAAGGTGATTTTTTTCAATTATCATATGATGATGTTTGTGAGTTGTGCATAAGCTATTCAAGAGGAATCTCCAAGGCTGGTAATAATTCTAGAGATGTTTGTTCCTTCTCTTCCAAATCTGCTACAAGAATAGGAGACATAAGAGCTGAAATCAATGTTTTATTTGAAAATTTTTAAGTTGATCTTATTAGCTCTCTAAATGAAAAATTGGATGCTTTACAGGTTCATAAAAATGAAGAATTTGATGAAGTGTTTTTCCCTCATGACCGAAAGGAGCATCCCATAGATACTCACTCTTCCTTATCTAGGATGGAAGTGGCATATCGAAGAGATGGGAAAGCTACAGCAAGACCTACAGGTATGGTTCAAAACACTTCTTCTCCATTCTCTTACTTGCATAATCCATTATGGAATACTCACATGTTAGAGCAGCTATGTGAATCACAATATAACCACCACCAATCTTGTCTACAAGCTTGGCATGGCTCATCTTATGATTGCATGACTACTCTCCCTCATCTTGTAGCACAAGCACATTCTCCATATTCTTCACCAGCTCTTCCACAACATCCTACTTGTATATCAAATTTATCCACTCAACCCAACCAACCACATCATCACAATGCTCCATTCCTTACATTTTTCCTTCTCAACTAATTCCACCCCCACACCAAAATTGCTATGAATGATGGATTTTTTTTTACTTTCTTTCTCATTCAAGGCATACAATTTCAATGCAGAAATTGATTTCCCTAATATTTTTAAAACTATGAAATCAATTCTTATGATTTTTGGAGAACATAGACGTATCATTAAAATATACAAACCCAGAAAATTTGAAGTAATATTGGTTCATAAAATTTCGGAAATCATACACTTTCACCTACAGCTATTTTGTTTATATCTCATGATCCGTGCATCAAAATGATTTGATTTTTGGATCATAGTAGCAGTAATATAGTTGAAATCTACTTGCACAATTTCAACAAAATCTAGTTTGTAGTTTTCAGGAAAATGGTTAACGAAGGATGTTGTCATTTATATCATATTTTGCTGCAACTTCATTGTTATGCCTTCATCAAGATTGCTAAAATTGAATATTCATTAAGTGAGGAAGAATTCATTTGTTCTATGAGCTGAGATGAACAAAAAAAAATTCTTGGTTAACACATAGGTTTTGTCTTTGGGTTGCATGAGGACATGCAACATATTCAATTTTTGTTGCATGAGGACATGCAATATATTCGGTGTGGGGGTGGAATTAGTTGAGCCGGAAAATATGTAAGGAATGGAGCATTGTCATGATGTGGTTGGTTGGGTTGAGTTGATAAATTTGATATGCAAGCAGGATGTTGTGGAAGAGCTGGTGAAGAATATGGAGAATGTGCTTGTGCTACAAGATGATGGAGAGTAGTCATGCAATCATAAGATGAACCATGCCAAGCTTGTAGACAAGATTGGTGGTGGTTATATTGTGATTCACATAGTTGCTCTAGCATGTGAGTATTCCATAATGGATTATGCAAGTAAGGGAATGGAGAAGAAGTGTTTTGAACCATACCTGTAGGTCTTGTTGCAGCTTTCCCATCTCTTTGATATGCCACTTCTATCCTAGATAAGGAAGAGTGAGCATCTATGGGATGCTCCTTTCGGTCATGAGGGAAAAACACTTCATCAAATTCTTCATTTTTATGAGCCTGCAAAGAATCCAATTTTTCATTTAGAGAGCTAATAAGATCAACTTTAAAATTTTCAAATAAAACATTGATTTTAGCTCTTATGTCTCCTATTCTTGTAGCAGATTTGGAAAAGAAGGAACAAACATCTCTAGAATTCTTACCAACCTTGGAGATTCCTCTTGAATACCTTATGCACAACTCACAAACATCATCATATGATAATTGAAAAACATCACCTTTTCCTATCAGATTTACGAGTTCTAGAAATTCATCTTTGATCCATTTAAGAATGAGTGTTTTTAAGATCTCTTTTTGCAAATGCTTAGGCTTTGATTTTTGAAGGTTATATTCAAATCGATCTACATAGTCCTCCAAACTTTCATCTTCCCCTTGTATCATACCAAAAATATCTTCATTGGATTTGCAATAGTCTTGGTACTTCTTCAAGAATATGTTCTTCATGTCCTCCCATGATTGGGTGCAATTCCCACCTAGGCTGATGAACCATCGGAGAGCTGCTCCTTTTAGTGTAAGAGGAAACACTTTCAATCTTTGATCATTAGTATAATAATCATACCCTCTACAAAGTATTTCAAACTCAAATAAGAATGTATCTGGATCTTCATTTGCTAACCCATGAAAATTTGGTAAAGATGGGGGAATTATGTGCTTTTTTGTCATTCTTGTTGTTCCTTTTTCAAAGGGGTAGCACCTTTTGGGTCTGCCGTTCATTTTGCTGTTCCTCTTTCACGGTTCGTTTTGTTGTTCCCTTTCGAATGGAACAACTATTGTTCCTTTTCGAAATAGAACATCACTTCTGCACTTTCACATTTTGTTGTTCCTTTTCGAATGGAACAACACTTCTGCACTTTCACGTTTTGTTGTTCCTTTTTGAAATGGAACAACACTTATGTACTTTCACGTTTTGTTATTCTTTTTCGAACGGAACAACGCTTCTGCACTTTCATGTTTTGTTGTTCCTTTTTGAAATGGAACAACACTGCTGCACTTTCACATTTTGTTGTTCCTTTTCGAATGGAATAACACTTCTGCACATTCACGTTTTGATGTTCCTTTTTGAAATGGAACAGCACTTCTGCACTTTCACGTTTTGCTGTTCTTTTTTTAATGGAACAACACTTCTGCACTTTCAAGTTTTGATGTTCCTTTTCGAATGGAACAACACTTCTGCACTTTCACGTTTCGCTGTTCCTTTTCGAAATGGAACGACACTTCTGCACTTTCACGTTTTGTTGTTCCTTTTTGAATGGAACAACACTTCTGCACTTTCACGTTTTGTTGTTCCTTTTCGAATGGAACAACACTTCCGCACTTTCACGTTTTGTTATTCCTTTTCGAAAAGAACAGGAACAACAAAAGTGATCAGGCAACCCAACCAACCACATCATCACAATGCTCCATTCCTTACATATTTTCCTGCTCAACTAATTCCACCCCCACACCAGAATTGCTACGCATGATGGATGTTTTTTCTACTTTCTTTCTCATTCAAGGCATACAATTTCAGTGAAGAAATTGATTTCCCTAATATTTTTAAAACTATGAACTCAATTCTTACGATTTTTGGAAAACACGGACGTATCATTAAAATACACAAACCCAGACAATTTCAAGTAATATTGGTTCATAAAATTTCGGAAATCATACACTTTCACCTCCAGCTATTTTGTTTATATCTCATGATCTGTGCATCAAAACGATCTGATTTTTGGATCATAGAAGCATTAATATAGTTGAAATCTACTTGCACAATTTCAACAAAATCTGCTTTGTAGTTTTTGGGAAAATAGTTAATGAAGGTTGCTGTCTTTTATATCATATCTGGCTGCAACTTCATTGTTATGCCTTCATCAAGATTGCTAAAATTGAATATTCATTAAGTGAGGAAGAATTCATTTGTTCTATGAGCTGAGATGAACAATTTTTTTTGGTTGGTTAACACATAGGTTTTGTCTTTGGGTTGCATGAGGACATGCAACATGTTCAGTTTTTGTTGCATGAGGACATGCAATATATTCAGTGTGGGGGTGTGTCGGGCCATGAATACGACCACTTTGTAACACTTATTTTATCCATTTTTACTCTTCTCTATTATATCACTTATCATAATTTATCATATAATTCTATTTTACAATGATTTATGCTCTTATGAATGAATATTATTTATTCTCCTTTATTTCTAATAAATTGATGATTATGAATGATTTTATCAATGATAGTTTCAATAAATTAGTTATAACATTATTCACCATTTTTAGCCTCCAAGATAATTTCCAGATTGCAGATTTGATCATTAAAAGTGCCAACTGAGAAATGCGCTGGAATAAGAAGTGATAGTTTTGCGGTTGAGATTCTGAGAAAATGAAGACGAATATGGAAACTCCAGAACATTGGTTTTATCTAGAAAGGACACAATTAACTTTACTAAAGAACGGTTTGCCAAAATTTTTCTTGTATTGAGAGAAAAGCAGGGTTCTTTGAGCACGATTTTCTCAGATTTACTGTTGCAGTCATCCTCCAAATCTCAGCTGTAAAGACAAATTCGTCTTGCTCTTGTTGAAAGATAGATGGAAATATATCTTCTTGTTGATCAATTGGTTGGGAACAATCCAATTTTGTAATATAATCATGTTGTACTTATCTCTATTGTAACTGCTCTCTGATCTCTCCATTTAAATGAAAACAGAGGTCAGAGATGGGGATGATTTTGGGGACGATTAATTCAGAGAGAGATGATGAATTTAGAGATGGAGAATTGAGGATTCGGAATTAAGGATTCATGATAGGATAGGATGAAAATGGGATTGTTGCATTACCATTGTAATTCTCAAGCTTTTGTTCTAGTAATGATTTCACAATTTGAGGATTAATATATGATTTGGGAGTTGCTGCTCATTCTTCTCATCTGAAGTAGCCCAACAGCATCCGCTGGTGGCTAAGGGCCCAGCCTCTGGTGGAGTATGCTGTTGTTGTATTATATATTTCCAATTTCCGTTGTGTGATTGTTTGATTTAGTTCCTATTTCTTTGAATCATATTGCCTTATAGTTTCATGTTTTTGCAGCGAGTTGTTATAATATTTTATGAAATTATTTTATTGCACAAGTTGAGATTGAATCATGTGGCTATTCTTTTTTATCATAATAGAGATTATTATCCATCTCAACATATATTGTTATGCTGCTCATTATAAAGCTTCGCTGTTCTATTTCAATTATGGTTTCATTCCATTTGTTGTTCCGTTTGATTGATATTCATTACAGATTGTTGTTCAATAGGATTGGTTATTTGATTCCTTTAATTCCAATTTACTATCCATTTACTTTGTTATTCATTTCTGTTTATTGATTGCAAGAGTTTGCTTTTAAAGAGTTTTCCTAGTTTACTTTCAATAGCAGCTTCAGTTCAATTTCGGTTTCCTTTTAATTGCTTTAAAGCAGGACTTTCAACTGTAGAGAACATTGGTTATTGCTTCCTCGTTCCCAGATTGATTGTCTTGTTCCAGTTTGATTTTAATTGCATCAATTTCTAGAGGAATGAGTTATTGCTACTGTATCCTCGATTGATGGTTGTTTGAGTGAATGATTTAGTTTAGATCATTTCAGTTTCTTGTTGTTCCAATTAGATTTTGTTTCCAACTTTCATTTACTTTTGGATTTTAAGCACTATACTGCAAAACATTACACTATAGTAAATATCCGCCTAAGACTGAGTACATTCTTGACATAAAAATTCGTTTCTCGGTTGATAATTAATGTGAGGTAATCAGGAGTTAAAAAGACACCCTTTTATCGCTCCACAATAGGCCACTAAGTAAACAGATCCATGTGAAATTATTGCCATTGTCTTTTCAAATTAACTATGATATGGTATATTCTTATTTGTTGTTGGAAATCAAGTTGTCTTCCATATAAAAAATGGAACAACATTAGATAGTCTATAACAAAGTACTAACAAAGAACATCACAGTCTCCATCTATGAATTAGATTATCATAGCATAAATAATAGAAGTACCATTTCTACTAGATAGATTAGAATTTCAAGGCATATTAGGCATAAATGTAATACTTATTTTAATGACAATAAAATATTAAAAATAGACAATGAATCCTAGACAGTTTTCCACCCTTGGAATCACCATCCTAGACTAGAAAACAGCTTTCCAGTTTGTATTTGAAATTCAAATTTATTGATTCACGTCAGAATATTTAGGACAACACTGGTCAAAATGAGAAATAGTTTTTCATAATTAAAAAATAAAATTGCAAAATACCTTGTTTATTTTGTAGGGAACAGGTAGAGTGGGTCCACATGGCCTCCCCACACCAACTAATATTTGAGGAGGGATGGGCCCCCTATTTATCAAAGTTTTCCCCCCTAGCTCTCTACAAAAGTACTTGAAACGCCAATTCATCTCATTTTTCAGTTTCATATTTTAGAGAGAAGATTTGGGCATCATACATGAGAACAACTTAGGGTGGGAAATTTTGATATAATAACACAAAAAACATCTTTGACAAGCAGATGTGAAGGGGGGAACAGAGCATTTTTCTAGAAGGACAACACTCAAAACTCTTACTTGTTCTTTTGTTTCTTACATTCATATATTATTTTGATGGAATCTCATTCATCATATTGGGAAGGGTATGATCATATAAATCATGGTGGAAGAAGTGGTAAAGGATGATGAGATGGTGAAAAAAATAACATAAATTTCCCATTGATTCCCCCCTATGGAACTGTGTAATAGAAAGATAGAGAAAAAGGAGAAAAATAAGGTGGAAAGTTGAAACTACTTATGGAATTGCATAGTTACAAGGAAAATTTTGGATTCATACTCAAGGGCTAAATCCCTTTCTCTTTGGATTCCTACCAATGGGATTGAGTTTTGTAATCTATCACCCCAAAGAAGGAGACACGATTTCAAAAGGAGCATGATGATGCACATTTAGTCAGGGAGGAGATGTTAATTTTAGGTATTTTCTATGCTTAGAGAAATCTATTTCAATTTTAACTGTTAGCTCAATATTGTTTCCTGATTAGAAGTCATATGAAAATTAATGTAAATTGTAGATACAACATAAACATAAATTGCAGAAGACAAGCGAATATAACAAGACACAAAATGTGGGGCTAGCCAAGGGCAAACCCCAATGTGGGGAAACCCTTGACCAATTCTTCTTATATGTTCTTCAATAGTTCAGCAGAGAGAGAGAGAGATGGTACATTTACAATAGAAGTCAACACTTTGACTTATCTAGGTAAGACCATAGATCATGTCTAAGAAGATGATACATGATATCAATTAAATACATTCTACTTCAACTTATTCTCCAAGGTGACTCCTTCGCCTATCATTGTGTTTCATTTCATCATCATCATGCACCTCACCGTACTGCACCGTGCTGCACCAATCATGACAATGTTGGACCTTATGACCATGTTGTACACATCATATTGTTGCACCTTATGTTGCACTATTGTCGTAGTGTTTATCACTATTATACCTTGTGCAATAGCTACATCATGTTGTCACCCATGTGCTTTTTATCCCATTGTTTCTTTGTGTTCTTGCTGCACTAAGCACCATGAAATTGCTATTTCTATTGCAATACATCATGCTATTGTAATACATCATAATGATGCAATATATCTCATACTACTAAAATATATCATACTGCTGCAATACATATCATATTGTTGCAATATATATCATACTATTGCAATATATGATATTGCTGCATAATATATCATACTGTTATGATATATCATGCTACTGCAATATATCAAACGGCTGCACCTGACCATTGTGTTGCATCTCATTGCAACATTCATCATCATAGTGATGTGCTTTGTTATATTTGTGCTACACTCATTATGCTATGATACACTTCTTCACTATACCCATCATCATCATAATCATGTCACATCATATCATACAAACAATAATTCAGACAACCTTCACAATGTGACAGTCCTACCAACCTTCATAGCTTAGCTACCACATCCTTACCAAGACTACGATCACCCTTCTTCAACACTCCTACATCACATGTTGTCTTGTCATACCCCAGCAGGCCTTATGCCCTCCTAACGTAGACCTGTAGGTGTGATAACAACTGTCGCCTATCCCTTGCCGTGATATCTCTTTCCAAGGGTTATAGCCCCATAAAGCTATACCTTCGACAATCAAGAATAGCCTGTGGCATCCATGACACTCTCTCGGCCTCCAGCAAAGTTTCACAATGCTCCAATAGTTATCTCAGCTTCCATTAACGAACTCAACCTCCTTCACGTTGTCCTAGAGGCTCCCTTTCTTGCTGCGGCTAGGGATTAGGGATGATGTGGGTGGACTCTTTCTCCTCCACATAGGTTACTTAGGCTTCTACACCATGGCTACATTAGATAGGGTAGCATTAGGGCTTCTTGCAATTGAGATAAGGGTTGTCTTTTATGACATAGTTTAGGGCAGCATTAGGGATTGTAGGGACAATGTAAGTCTCTTCACCATGATTGCGTTAGGGATTCTTCATAGGACAATGTTATGCCTTCTCCATAGGGGAGAGAAGGTTCTTCTCCATGAATGTAGATGAGGGTAGCACATAGATCTCTTCGTCTAGGGCTAGGGCAAGCCTCCTAGATCATTGTATTCTCTTACGAATTCTTCCTTCCATTAAAACCCAAACAAATGGAAAGGAAGATATCACAAGAGAGTTGTGAGAGTGTCCAAATGACTTTCAAGGCACCTCTATTTATACTAAAACATTGAGAACATATGGGTTGTATTTGTTTGCTAGTCGACCTTGACAAGTTGTCCCATAACACAAATAAATTCATATCTCAATGAATAGTTATAAGAATCTGATTATATTTAGATCAATCCCACAATTCTCAATGAGAAGGATCGAAGAAAAATATCATTTGTCATTAATAGGATGACCCACATGGAGATTGGCCCTAGTTACCAATTTTAACAAGAAAGGAGGGGCAACAAGCAAGTTCTCGTAGGTTAAAAAAATGGGGAGCAAGTTTCTTCAACAATTGAGGAATCCTGGAAGAGATTGAGCACCAAAATCTTGGAAATAATGTTTGATTGATTGCCACGGGGAAGAAACAAATAGTGGAGTTATCCCTGCCATTCATGCATGTGGTATTCCCTTAATACAATATTATTTGTCTATATTGGCAAGTCATGTTTAGAGTGGCTAGTGAAGTACACATTGGTGACAAGAGACAAATTTTGGAAAAGTATGCCCCACCATTATAAAAAAGGAGTTGTTGTGGACTAATACAATAAACCAACCATAAATAAATTTTATAGTTTTCCTCTCTCAAGCCCATACTTCTTCATAGCAATAAATGATTTAAATGAAGAGAAGATCACGGATGCATGGTTGAGACTTACAAAAGTAATTGAGATTTCAAATCATCACTAAAATATTTGAATATGGATACTGATACTATACAACATAAATTTATTCTTAAACAAATCCCATACAACCAAGATGTAGGTGTTTGCAACTCACAAAATGAAAAACATGTGAACTTTCCAAAATGCTAGAAAATTTAAAAAATAAGTAGAAAAAATTAAATATGTGCATGTGTTGTAAACTTATACAAAGGTTATACCACAAATACCTTTTAAATCAAGATTTTTGAGGACTTTTTTATTTTTTAACAACAATTTTAGGGGATATTTTCTGGAAACTTATATAGGCCATACTTTTTGTTGTACCTTTCAATGGTGGGCATCAGTTTTGTAGCAATAATGCTACAACTCCTGGGCTACGTATTTTACTCTTATCAACCCGATAGTTCGTAACAAACTTGGAAGCAATGGTACTATACGCACAAGTACTAGTTCTTACTGCAGGTTGTCACTTTGTTAGCTGGTGCAACATAACTAGGAGATCAAGCCAACTTCTATGGATTCTAGAAGAAGCTCTATATTTGGTAAAAGGAAAAAGAGAGATTACTCTACTAATGCTATTTTACTTGCAGAAAGCAAGACTAAAATGTAAAGCAAACCAAGGAAATCCTAGTTAACCACTAATCCTACTTTTGTAGAAAGCACTATGAAAACCATGAAAATAATGCCATTACCTACTCAAGGAAGTAAACAACATCTACCTAAGCTATTTCTTGAAGTAAATGAGCAAAAAGCATCTTTTTGGATTTTTATGTATTTTTATGTGAATGTGTCAAGCATTTAATTCATTTGCTTGTGAATGTGGCAGCGAATAGGTGGCAATGGAGGGAGGTTTTGGGACTTGAGAGGATGTAGCATGGTGTGGATGGGTCCTAGGAGGTCTCATGTGGCCTTCTAGAGGCTTTTTCCATACTCAACCTTCGAAATAAAGCCTACAAGAAAATCTACAGGAAGACACAGGAAATCTGTAGGAGGAAAAGCAACATTCTATAGGAGGCCTATAGGAGGAAGCCGAGAGCATTTTTCACTGTTTTGAGCATGTGAGAGTAGGTGGAAGAGGTGGATGAAGGTTGGAATGAGGTAATAGGGCTCCTAGGTTATACCAAGAGTCATTAAGGGAGGGAGAGAGGAAGAAATTCTATGGAAAATGCACAAAACTAAGGCAGAATTGAGGGGAGACTTGTATGACCTATAGGGCATGGATCAAATGGAGAATGGAATGGATGATAGGCTAGACTATTGCTAGAAGATAACTACTGCATAAATAGCTAACAGTCAACCAATGAGATTAAGCAAGCAAGGAAATAAGTGTATCTAAAAAAAAAAGTTTTTGCAGCAAGTAAACTATGATCTATGAAAGGAAATGCTGATAACCATTGAAGGAAAATAAAGCATGAAAATAAGGAAACAAGCATGATGAAGAAGTTCTAAAGTAAAGCTAAACTAGACTATGAACCAACTAAGAAGCTGCAACCATTAGAAATCTTATGAATGACGAAAATCTGTGTTTCTGGGGTAGCAAGAGGGTCTTTGCCACAAATCATGGTCCCAAAGGGAGGAAGAGAGGCCAAGGCTCCATTACTAGCCTTTTGGATCTTTTCTTTCTGACTGCTTGACCTGCTAGAGAAAGCACAGATGGAAACAACCTATTGAATAATAAAAAACAACCTATTGTTGATCGTAAAAGAAATTCATCTAATAGTAAGCTAATCTACAAACTGAAATGAAACATACAAATACAATAAAAGAGGAGCTTGGATTCTTGGATTGGTCCCTAACCCAAGAGCTTTAGCCCTCTGAGATAACCCAGTGCTAACTCAAAAAGGATTCCATCTTTATTTCCAAAATAATAACAAGATTACATGGAAGTGTCAGAATAATGAGCTCGAAGTTAAGCAGAGTTTACATAAGCAAAAGTACAACAAAAATCCAACAAAAATTCCAACCCTAGTGAGGCCCTAGGCCTCTCTACTTATGCAAATGAAGCTACCAATAGATTCCTTAAGATCAGGAAGGCTTTGCTCCCAAAACCTGAGATAATCATCAATTATCCTCCACTTTCTCGAGTGCCTACTAATGCATGACTTAGCTATTTGTACTCCGAGCTAAATGAAGGGGAATTCGAAGTGAGGAGTAATAAATGAGGGGGATTCCCTCCTATAAGTCTTTTCCCTTTTCCACTTCATGTTATTGATACCATTTCTCCATTGGATCATTGACTTTGACCAAAAAATTCGTCAGTAATATGCATTAAACACATGTTAGACCACATGGCATCATAACTAACTCAACTCACTCTATAAGCATAAATATAATCAGAAAATCATATAGTAAGCTAAGAGAATGGTTGATTTGACTAGGTTAGGAGGTAAAATGATCCCATATAATTACACATTTATGAGGTCCACCATCACCCCCTACTGAAAGTGTTTCTCATCCTTTGAGAAACTTAGTCCATCTCCTCATATTTTATGTCCCTGGTGGCCTCCCTGGCATCCCATGCTTCTGATGTGGTCTCCTCTTCCTTGTCATAGAATCTTGCCTTCCTGTCTACCTCCTCAAACTATTGTTGCTCTTCTTCTTCTTTTCTGCCTTTTAGTAGGCTTAACAGCAGCGGGGGACTCAATTTGAGGCCAATACAATTGACCTTCAGCCTCTGAATGGAGCGCTTGTACATTGGCACTCTCCTTAATGCCTCTTTCATCCTCATTAGGGAATGATACTCCATGATATGTAGACTATGTGGTAAGGTGTTCCATCTCCTCATACATGCATGCACATAGTAATCCCCAGGTAACCTTTCGATATCCTCAAAATGTGCACTGGCATGCACCTAATCACTGATATATCTACGGGTAATCTGAGGATTATATGCAAGCATGTTATGTGTGCTAATGAGTGCCATGGGGTCTGATGGCTAATCCATGATCATTAATGACTCATTTTTTCCTTTAGCATCAACGTTTTTATTTGTGCTTCCCTTAACTCTTCATGGTTCATCCATGAGGCCATGCCCATTAGTGGTAGGTCCCCTAGCCTAGCATTGGGGTCCCACACATTCATGTCTATGAGGGCCATGTTATGTAGACACAATTCTGCCATCTTTGCCTTATCTTCTAATGTGCTTTGGGCACATAGGTCCATATACTGCCTATTTGGAAAGGCATTATGCCTCTTTTTGCCAAAGTCTTTATCTGAAATTGCATCCCTTGGTCCTTTAGATATAGGCCACAGGATTTTGTTGGTGTCTTACATTGCAACACCTCCATGGACCAGCTGGCAATGCATGGCATTTGAATTTCTTTCTCTTGTAGTTGTCTTCTTAGCAATTCATTTTTAGTTTCAAGGTGACTTTTTATGATTTCTTTCCTGTGTTTGACAACACTTAACTCTCTACCCATTTCTCTGAGTTTGTTCTCCATATGGTCAATATCCTCAACTCCTTTGGATTTGGCTATTTTCATCATCTTATGGGTCCTTATTCTTTCTTTCTTCAATTCAAAGAACAATGGAATTTCAATTTCTTGTGGAATTATTCTCCGCCCCCTCAAGAAGATTGTAGTATGAGCCAAGACTAGGCTAGGGATCAAGTTCTTATGTCTCTATTGCTTCCTCCTTTCCATATGGTTGTCCTTTTACCATTTTTTCTTGCTTTTGGATCTATTGTAGTTTTAATAGGGTCTCCTGTAGAATAGTATGTGCCTCTTGTAGGACTTTTTTTGAATCCTGTATTTCTACTTTTTCTTTCCATGTGGGAGATCTAGGAGTCCCCCTTTCATAAGTGATAGGTGCCCCAAAAAGGGATTCTTTTCCTTGGGTAGAGGGTGAATCTTCAATAATAATTGGCACTTTAGAAGAAGGCTGGGGTTTCCCTGTTTTGATTCTTGTGCTCTTCCTAGCCTTGAAATACATTGAGGTCTCCCTCTTTCTCTTTTGTTTTGGCTTAATTAGTGTGTTGAGGGTAGTGAGTGTAGTTTTTGCCTCTCTCTCTAGGGTCTTAGGGGACACTTCTGTCTTTTCTACCCCTTTTTCTCCTCCTTTTGTCTCTTCCTCTATCTCTGTTTTTCCCTACTCTGTTTCTTCAACTTTCTCCTCCTCTATCTTGGTTTCTTCCTTCTTCCCTTCTTGTTCTTCTAAATCCCCAGCTGCTTCACCAATAGAATTGATATCATAGGTCGATGTCTTTATGTCATCTTCAATTGTCATGTCTTGGAATATTTCCCATGCTACGGGGAGTGTGAACGTATAGAGGGCTTCTACCACTAAAATTTTGGTTAACCCATGGTGAGCTAGTTGCTCTGGATTTCCTACTTTTACTTTAGTACTGGAGTCATTGAGGGACTGCAGAAGGAAGTAGGGGATCCTGAGCTTCTGAGGGACTGGGGTGTCCATGCCATACCTTAACTCATGCATGATTCTAAAGTGGTAACCATAGACAATGTTTTACCTCCGCTCACATGAAAAATACTTGATTATTTGATAGCTAACTTCATCCCAAGTGTATGGTATGCTAGCCCTTCTTATGCCATTTTTATCTTCTGTAGGGGTTTCATTGTTTTGGAAGAAGTTTTTCTCTGCAACATGGTGAGTTTGTTTTTCATCCTTACTCCAAGGCAACCCAAGAGGAAGGGTAGTGACCCTACTGATAAATTCAGGCGTTATCTCCATGGAAAGGCCTCTAAAGGTGATAGTAGCATGTGTTCTGGTGTGAGGGACCAAAGAGTGGGCAAATTATTTAGCAATTTCCTCATCAAACACTCGGAATTTCTCAAAAACTTTCATCCAATTTGCTTTTGTGAACGTGTCCACTACTTGGGGATGTGCATGGAGCCTAAAGGAGTCGGTGGGCTCCTTCCTCATAAAGCCTCCTATCATTTTTATGCTTCTTTGGGAAACCAAATGTGGAGATGGAGACAACATTTTTTTGAAGGAAAATAGAGAAACAGAGGGATTGTGTTTTTTTTAAGAAAAAAGTAAAAATTCTTTTATGTATTTGCTCCACTTAAAGGCTTTATTTCTTCCTTAAAATCGAACCATTACTTGCATATTTTGATGTTCAATGGGGTTATGAATACAACCTACCTCCTCAGCCTCAGAAATGTGCTAAAACCCTTGTTTTCTCCCCCCAAAACAACTTACTAGCTCTCCTATAGAAGATTGTTGGCCCTCTTGTAGGATTCCTGTAGGTTCTCCTGTAGAACCTGTAAGTGCTCCTATAGAAAACGCCGAGAGCAAGGATCCAGGAGAGATTAATGGAGAATGATGGTTGTCAGGCTGTGGGGTCACGAGAAGGTTGCAGGGGTGGAGTTTCGAGGAGAGAATGAAGGAAAAGGTGGTGAGAGTGCTCGAGGAGGAGTACTTAGTGCTTTTTATGGATACTTTTCAGTGATGGAGGGTGAGCTGGCCAAATGTACGCTAGCCCTATTCGGACCATTGGTACCCACCTACCTTGTCATCATGGCCCTTTCCTTGTAATCATCCCTCATGATTGCATCGAAGTTCACACCGCCTCCACTACCTACCTTGACATCTCTCTTGAGTTGACTCTGTGAACATGTGGGTGACATCTTCAAATGAGTGAAGTCAACTAGATGAAGGTGGCCAAGTTAACTAGTCACCTTTCCCTCATTCAATCTTAGCCATCTCATTTTTGTTGCATGCCTTCTAATTATACAAATTCAAATAGAGGAGCAGGTTAGTTACTTACCTGAGATCCGAATGCATTTGCTGTGAGGTGTTGTTTCTCTCTTCCTCTGCTACATGCCTTTATTTCTTTTGATGCATGCATATTTGGTTGATGATGTGTGGTTGTGTTTTGTGCAGGTTGCTCTCTGGCTAGATTTGATCTTTGGGTGTTTGCTTCAACCTTCATATTTTCACCCTCTTGCTATTGATGCTAGATTTTAATGGGATTAACTACCACAGGAATTACTATAGGAGCTCCTGTAGTTGTTTCTTCCTTTGAAACTTCAGCTATTTTCTATGCTTGGAGCTGTGAGGATGATGCCAAAAATGCAGATAGAGATGGAGGGGTAATAGGTAGGCTTTAGGTGAGGTGGATGTTGTTGTTTCCTTTCTTATTTTGTTGTTTATTTTTTTTTTCTAAAACATTGTTTTTCTGTGTTTTTTCTTGGGCAGGAAGAAGAATGATGCTTGGGATGTGGTGCAGGTCTAGAAGTGATGGAAAGGAGTTTTGAATACTTTAGGAGGATTTATAGATCTCTTATGAAGCTTCCCTTCCCCTCGAAATACCTTTTATATTCATTTATGGCTCTCTATAATTCCCATATGAGCCACCTATAGAAAACACAGAGATTCCTGTAGAAACACAGTTTCTAGAAACAAACACAGTGAGGTGAAAAGAATGCCAAGAATGATGGAGAAAGGTGTCGGAAGGTAGGATAGGTGTTGATACTGATTTCAAAGCTCCCTTGGCACATTCTGCTGCTTCCTGTAGTCCTCCTGCAAACCTGCAATGCGGCTCGAAATTCATTTTTATTTATTTTTAAACAACCAGAGCACCTCAAGGAGGCTTTCACCCAGGGATGTTATTTTTTATTCTATTTTTCTATGTCAATGGGTCACCTTAGGAGAGGTTTTCAACACAATGATGGGACTCAAGTGCCTCATGGAGGTTTTCACTTGAGCTCCTATTTTTCTATTGTTTTTTCTTTTTCTTCAGTGACTGGGTGAAGTGGAGGCTAAGACATGCTCCACTACCATCACCATTTTATTCAAACCTTCAATGAACTCTCGCTTGGAGAGGGTATTCTTGTAGACTTTCAACCAGTGTCCATTGACAAGCACAGGGATGGCTTCATCATCAATGATTCTGATCACAACTGAACAATTTCCATTGCATCTCTCCATAGTGTGGGGTCCCAACCATCTTGTCCTTACCTTTCCCTTGAATTATTAGTATCTTGAATCATAGAGTAGTGCCCAATCTGCCTCTTGGAATTGCTTCTCCTTGATTTTGTTCATGCCATATATTTCTCTAAAGCTGAACTACGTTTGTATGGAGAAGGGCATACATTCTATGTTCATCCAATCCATTGAGATGGAGTAATCTTTCTTTATATGCATGGTTGAGGTCTAGGTATAGCTTGGCTACCATCCTCAAGCTATTGAATTCAAATTTTATTGACAGCAAAGTCTTCTTCCCATAGACCAACTCATAGGGTGTGAACCCTCTAGTGGTCTTCCATGTTGTGTTGCAGGCCCAAGTGGCCTCAACTAATTTGTCCACCCAGTCTTTTCTGTTGCTAATCACTACCTTTGTTAGGATCCCTTCCAATGCTCTGTTAGTGACCTCCACTTGGCCATCAGCTTGTGGATGGTAAGGGGTTGAAGTCCTGTGCTTGATTCTATGATGTGTGAGCAGGTCTTCAATCAAATTGGAAGTGAACTAGCTGCATTGATCTGTGACTAACTCTCTTGGATACCCAAACTTATAGAATATGTTATCCCTGAAAAAAATTCGGCTACTTTTTCCTATGTTGCTACTTCGATTTCCTTTGTCTCTACCCACTTTTTCAAGTAATTGGTGCACACAATGATGCATTGCCTGTGTTGTGAAGGAGGGCTGATAGGCCCCACAAAGTCCATGCCCCACTTCTCAAATGAGTCAAGGGTCACTTAAGGTTACATGGGCATTTCATCCATTGGAGTTGGCTTCCCCATCCTTTAACACCGATCACACTGGCTAGTATATCTCCTCACATCCTGATGAAGAGTGGGCCAATAGTAGTCTGCTTGTAGTATATTGAAGGCAATTCTTTTTACTGCAAAATGACCTCCACAAGGTCTATCATGAAAGGTTAGGAGGATTTCAAAGACATCCTCCTCCCTGACACATATTTTCATGATCTAATCTAGGCCAAGTTTGAAGAGATTTCCCCCAATCCATGTGAAAGGGGTGCTTTTCCTTACTATCTTTCTCTTCTCTTTTTAGGACAGGTGTGGTGGGAACTGTGCTGAAACCAGGTAGTTTGCTATATCAACAAACCATAGAGAGAGTACTGAGATAGAAAAGAGGTGTTCATCTGGCATTTGGTCATCCAACATTCCTTCTTGACCTGAAGGCAAATTTACTCTAGATAAAAAGTGATCAACAACATTTTCTTTACCAAGCTTATCAACAATGGTCAAATAAAACTACGATAGTAAGAGCAACCATCTAATAATGCGAGCATTTACATCTAGTTTGTTCATTAAATATCTAATTACAACATGATCAATGTGCAAAAAGGTTTGATAGCCTGTGATGTAATGTTTTAATTTGTTTAAGGAATGTACAACAGCTAGGAGCTCCTTTTCGGTTACTGTATAGTTCAACTCTATCTTTGATAAGTTCTTGCTTATAAAGTATATTGCATAAGGTAACTTTTCATCAATTTGTCCCAAGGATGCTCCTATTTCTTTGTTTGAGGCATCTGTGTGAATGTGGAAAGGCAGGCCCTAGTTTGGGCCTCTCAAAATTTGGGCAGTCACAAGTTTGCTCTTCAAGGTATCTAGGGCTTCTTGACAGTTTTCTGACCATATAAGTTGGACAACTTTACCTAAAAGACAAAACAATGGAGATTCTAGTTTGCTAAAGTCTTTAATGAATCTCCGGTAATACCCAGCTAAGCCTAGGAAACTTTTGACATCCCTCACCTTTTGAGGAGGTGGGACCCTTTGAATGATGGTAATTTTGTTGGGGTCCACCTGCAGTCCTTGTTGAGATATTGCATGACCTAGCACAGTCCCTTCAGTCATAAAAAATTCACATTTTTTTGGATTGAGGGACAGGTTCATGTCAATACACTTGTCTAGAACTTTTCCAAGGTTAGATAAAGCTTCCTAAAAGTCAGAGCCATAAGGAGTAAAGTCATCCATGTATATCTCTACTGCTTCATGAACTAATTCAGAGAATATACTTAGTACCGCTCTTTGGAAAGTGGTTGGAGCATTACACAAACCAAAAGGAAGGACCCGGTATGTAAATTTACCCCAAGGACAAGTGAAAGTGGTCTTATGTTAGTCTTCTGAGCTTATTTGAATTTGACTGTACCCACTAAACCCGTCTAGGAAAGAGAAAAACTTTTTCCCTAGTAGACTGTCTAACACTTGATATATGAAAGGTAAAGGAAAATCGTCCTTTTTAGTGGCTTTTTTCAATTCCTGATAGTCAATACAAATTCTCCACTTACCATTTTTCTTTGGCACTAGCACCAACGGAGAGACCTATTCACTGTCGGAGATGGGATAGGTGAATCCTGCATCAAGTAATTTATGTAGTTCTTCCTTAACAATATATTTAAGTGTTGTATTCATCATCCTTTGGGGCTACTTGACTGGATTGAAATCCTCCTTGATGTATATATGATGAGTACATATTGAAGGGTGCACTCCCTTCATCTCCTTATAACTCTAGGTGAAGGCATCTAGGTGTTTTCTTAGCGAGCTACACAATTCCTTCTCCTGGGAAGTGGATAGGGATGGATTGATTTTCAAGGTTCTTTCTGGGCTGAACTCTATATTCTTAACATAGAGAGGAGTGAAGTCAACTGCACCAATATTAGTTGAGGGTATGTTTTGGGTTTCTCTTACTATGTCATCTAACGGTGATACAATGGGGGGTGGATTCTAAATAAGATTTTCAATCATATCATTGTCATCTTGCAGTTTCCTCCCCATGGTGATTTCTAATGCACAAAGTGGTGCAGAATAGACTTCATCCTCATCTTCCTCCTCCAACCAAAGAGGTAGATCATGTTCTAGCAATGGTTGGGAAGAAGGATATAGGATTAATTCTTAGACATTCTCATTCTTTATGTTCATGTTCCCAGCTTGACAGCTGATGTAGGCATTAGCAGTAGCCAACGAAGGTGTTCCAAGAATGAGAGGATACCCAGTGAGCTTTGCCTTGGGCTGGAGAACTAAGAAATCAATAGGGTACTCCCAAGAATCAATGGAGACCATTACATCTTCCATAATCCCCTTAGGGGTTGGAGTGGAGAAGTCTGCTAACTGTAGCACGGTTGTGGTCTTCCTCAAGGAGCCCTAAAGGTTGAGTTTGAGCATTGTTTCTTTTGTCATCACATTAATGGCAGCTCCTAGATTAATCAAGGTATGTGGGATCATGATGCCATTGAAGTGGACATCAACTACTGGGCTTCCAGGGTCTAGTTATTTTGGACAGATTACCTGCCCCAACATCAGGTCAGATAGCTGCCCTATGAAACTGATGGTTGGGGCATCTCTCTTGCGCCTTCCTGGATTCTTAAATCACTTCTCTTTGATCAACCTATTGTAGATATGCACATCTTTTATGGCTTGAAGAAGTGGTATCTTCACACATAAATGTTTCAATTCTCCCAGGAGTTCAGTTTCTGCTGGGGTAGGCTGGACTGTTATGGATAATATTTTAGGAAAGGGTGGAATTTCTTTAGGTTCACTTTCCCCTTTAACTTCCTCAACCTCGCTAGACGGAGGTTGACTGTCTGGGAGAATGTTCCTAAATTGTAAGTTAATTTCCTCAATCTCCACAACATAAGTCGGTCATGATGGTTCCCCACTATACACTTGCTGAGCTTGTCTACTGTTTAGGTTTAGATATGGCTGGGCAAGCATTTGGGGTTGCTTTGGTGTACGAGGAGGTAACAATTGTGGCCGATGAGGTGGTGGAGGCAAAAGAGTGGGAGGAGAGTTGTATTGGGACCTCCACCCCTAGTGAGATGCATTCCACTGAGGCTATGGCTGAGCATAGGATTGGAATGAATGGTTGGCTTATTGGGCATTGTATGGAGATGTGAAGGACCAAGGGGGAGGTGGGGACGAGGAAGGATGAGCATGGGGGCCCCAAGAACGTATGGAAATGACTTGGTTGGGGTTGCAGTATGCTTGAGATGTACCTTGAATCCACTACTGGTATGGTCTATGTCCATGCAACCTCCTTTGGTTTATGTAATAGAATTGTTTAGTGACTCAGTTAGCCATTTCATATATAGCTTTAAGTTTGGGTAAGGAAGGGCACTTGTATGTAGAATGATTTTCTTCACATAGTGAACACAACTCTATAGAGTTCAATGGAAATTTGTTCCTAGCATGCCTCCTGCTGCATCTATGGCAAAAGATGGCCAAATCCCTCTCTGCTTCCTGTCGTTTCCTTTTGATATGCAAGGTATCCATTTGCATGACAAGAGTTTGCAACATCTCACTCTTGAAGTCTTCTAGCATGTTTCCAATTTCTCCCTTGATGGATGAGTTAGAGGAAGAGGTAATGGTTATGGGTGGACTCCCCCACCTTTCTTTCTAGCTACTCTAGAATGGTTTCTAAAAATAATCTTTATATCTTCATATTATAGTCGATAGATGCTTCCCCTGGCCAGAAGATGGGCGTTGTCTAAAAGACCTTCCTGAATTCCCCTGAGCAGGACAATCTTTAGAGACTCAGGGTCAGGTGTACACCTGAACCTTTTTTAACTGAGCTGGAACCTCTCTCATAGTCTTTTAGGGACTCATCACTTCCTATAGTCATTCAGAAAATTTCTGCTTTAGTATATTTTGACCTACAATAGTTTTAATACTTGTTGTTGAAGGCTTGCAGCATCTGAGCCCAAGTTGAGATACTATTGCCAGGTAATCCCATGAACCAACATAATGCTACATCCTTAAGAGTAGAAGGGAACAATTTCGACTTTTTCTCATCTTCTCCATAGTCATAGGTTTGACAGATAACAACAAACTCAAACAAGAAGGTGTAAAGATCTTCTGTAGTCAGACCATCGAAATGAGGTAGTGCAGAAGGGCTTATATTCTTCATTTTGGTGTCCCCATTGGTCTCCTGAATGGGAAATGTACTCTCTATTCTTTCTCCATTCCCCCTATCATTTCTGTGTTCAACCATTGGCTCCAAACAAATGTTTTCTTCTTCTTCTTCCCCTATAGGTTCTTTAAATATGTTGGGTTGTTCACCTAAGGGTTCTTATTGATCGCAACCACTAAAGAAGAGAGAAGGTTGGCTATGTGAAGCACTGGGGGTGTTGGCCAAAATTTTTCCTGAATTATCTCTATTTCTACAAAGCATGAAAGGAAATCCTTTTGGTTGGTTTTTGTTTCTTTTTCCCCACACTGATAGTACATGCAAAACTAAAATTGATTGAACAAAACAATTGCAACTAACTGAAATGAACTTGCTAAAATCAAATTTGCACAATTGAAGAGGAAAGCAAGGAAATGTAAAACTGAAAGAAAGGAAGTGACTAATCCATTTTTGCTAAAATGGAAATGTTAGAATTGAAAAGGAAAGAAAAAGAAATGTAGAACTGAAAGAAAGGAAATTACTATTCTACTTTTGTTGAAATAAACTATTAGCAGAATGTTGTAAGAAGAAAATAGAAGAAAGTAGTAAGCATAGAATATTTTGACACTTCCACAGTAACAGCACCAAAAAGTGGTGAGCACTACTGTTTGCTGCAATTTCTGGGCTGCTTACTTTACTCTTATCAACCCTGTAGTTTGTAACAAACTTGGAAGCGATGGTGCTATATGCACAACTACTAGTTCTTACTACAGGTTGTCACATGGTCAGCCGGCGCAAGATCACTAGGAGCTCAAGCCAACTTCTATGGATTCTATAAGAAACTCTATATGTGATGAAAGGAAAAAGAGAGATTACTCTACTGATGCTATTTTACTTGCAGAAGGGAAGACTGAAATGTGAAGCAAACCGAGGAAATCCTCGTTAACGACTAATCCTACTTTTGCAGAAACCACTATGAAAACCATGAAAAGAATGCCATTACCTACTAAATGGAGTAAAAAACATCTACCTAAGCTATTTCTAGAAGTAAGTGAGCAAAAATCATCTTTTTGGATATTTATGTATTTTTATCTGAATGTGTCATGCATGTAATTTATTTGTTTGTGAATGTGGCAACGAATTGGTCATGATGGAGGGTAGTTTTGGGACTTGAGATGATGTAGGATGGTGTTGATGGGTCCTAGGTGGTCTTAGGTGGCCGTTTAGAGGCCTTTCCCACACTTAGGCTTCAAAAGAAAGCCTACAAGGAAATCTACAGGAGGACACAGGAAATCTACAGGAGGAAAAATAGTGTTCTAGAACAGGCCTACAAGTGGAGGCCGAGAGAAATTTTCACTATTTTGAGGGTGTGAGAGTGGGTGGAAGAGGTGGATGAAGGTTGGAATGAGGTGTTAGTGTGCCTAGGGTCTACCAAGAATCATTAGGAGAGAGAAAGATGTTTGTATTTGTTCAAGGAGAGAGGAAGAAATTCTATGGAAAATGCAGGAAAATAAGGTAGAATTGAGGGGAGACTTGGGCAACCTATAGGGCATGGATCAGATGCAGAATGGATTGGATGATAGGCTGGCCTACTACTAGAGGATATATGCTACATAAGCAACTGACTTTCAACTAATGACATTAAGCAAGAAAGGAAACAAATGTATCTAAAAAATAGAGTTTTTGCATCAAGTAAACTATGATCTATGAAACGAAATCCTGATAACCATTGTAGGAAAGTAAAGCATGAAATAAGACTATTGAAAATAATGAAATGAGCATGATGAAGAAGTTTTGAAGCAAAGCTAAACTAGACTATGAACCACCTAAGAAGCTGCAACAACTAGAAATCATATGAATGAGGAAAATCTATGTTTTTGGGGTAGCAAGAGGGTCTTTGCCTCAAATCATGATCCCAAAGGGAGGAAGAGAGGCCAAGGACTTGTTTCTAACCTTTTGGATCTTTTCTTTATCATTTCTTAACCTACTACAGAAAGCACAAATGGAAGCAAACTATTTAATCATAAAAAACAACCCATTCTTGACCTTAAAAGAAATTCATCCAAAAATAACCTAATCTACAAACTGAAATAAAAAATGCAAATACAAGTAAATGGGAGCTTGGATGCTTGGATTGGGCCCTAAACCAAGATCATCAGCCCTCTGAGGTAACTGAGTGCAAACTCAAAAAGGATTCCATCCTTATTTCAAAAACAATAACAAGATTACATGGAAGTGTCAAAATAATAAGCTCAAAGTTGAGAAAAGTTTACATAAGAAAAAGTACAACAAAAATTCCAACCATAGTAAGGCCCTAGACCTCTCTACGTATACAAATGAAGCTACCAATGACTTCCTCAAATCAGGGAGGCTTTGCTCCCAAAACTCGAGAAAATCATCATTTATCCTCCACTTGCTCGGTTGCCTGCTAATGCATGACTTGATTGTTTGTACTCCGAGCTAAATGAAGGGGAATTTGAAGTGAGTTGTAATAAATGAGGGTGATTCCCTCCTGTAAGTCCTCTCCTTTGTCCACTTCAAGTTATTGCTACCATTTTCCCATTGGATCCTTGATTTTGACTACGAAATTCATCAATAATCTGCATTAAACACATATTAGACCACATGGCATCATAACTAACTCAACTCACTCTATAAGCATAAATATAATCAGAAAATCATAGAACAATCTAAGAGAATGGTTGATTTGACTAGGTTAGGAGGTAAAATGAGCCCATATAATTACCCATTTATGAGGCCCATCACAATACAGAGACAAATACAATACAAGCAATACATAAAATGTGCAAAAAAAGAAATAACCCAAGCCCAAACTATGTTGTATGGTGACTATGCTTTAGACATCATGCAAGTCATCACAAACAATGCAAGATCGCACAAAGCAATTGATGCAATCATTGAGTAGGCATGACCATATGTTTAGGACACCATGTGAAGTTCATAGTTGGAATCTTTCTTTCAAAACTATTATTATTGAAGTTGCAGAAATAAAAAAAAATATTTTGATGAAGCAAAATAAATATATATTTTTATTACGAAGGACCAACATGTCTAAATAATGTGTAGACAATTTCCAAAGCTCCAACTTCTTAAGATTGGAGAAAATAGATATTAATCACACCATGTATTGATTTTCCTTTCGACACTTGGGGTTTCTTTTTATTTTATGGATGTATGTATCAAGTGGAAAACATGGAGATCACCCAACACTAAAAAAAAGTAGTGCACATTGAACTATCATTCTCTATTAGGCTTGTTGGGATTAGATTGAGTAGTTTCTTTCCATATTGAATCCATAGTTGATCTATTACAAACTTTGTGATATAGATAATGCAGATTAAGAGAGAGATTGGTTCATATATGCATTCATTTTGGATACGAGAGAATGAGAGACAAGAATAGCAGGGATAGAATTGTCAAAACAACTATGACAAAGTTCAATCATATGACCCAAACAATACAATATTGTGTAGCTACAGTGTAACATTGTATGATGAACACTATGATTGCATAATTTTTTACAAATGGAGTGTAAATATTCTTGGATGTCAAACCTCGATGACAAGCTATTTATATGTTTAATTCTTGGACAAATTGGTTGGACATGTAATAATATAAAACCTAAGAATGAATTCTAGTGTAATTATTTGGATATAGGCCACTAAGTGAATAGATCGATGTGAAATTCTTGTTTTTTGTCCTTTCAAATTGACTATCAAAGATTATATTTTTATTTGTTATTGGAAATGAAGTTGTCCTCCATATATCAAATGGAACAACATTAGCCAGTCTATAAAAAATTGCTAACAAACAATATCACAACACTGAGCCTAACAACTTCTTTATTATCGTAAATTTCAGTTTGATTTGAAAAGCAATCACATCAGAAGTTTCGTCATATTTTAGCCTTTTCTATATTTTATAGTCAAAATGATGAGCTTGGAACATCTAGAATATGTCCATCTATGGTCCCTTTACTACTGCCAATAATCCCAGAATGTGTGCAACTGCTAGGTCATTTTCCCTTTGGGACAGTGGACATGTTTCAAAACACCAAGACAAATTTTTCGAGCACAACATCCTCATAATTTTGCACATATTGATTCATGTGTCCTAGATCATGTTACTATAATCCAAAAAACCTTGAGTGGAAAGAAAATATCCATCAAGACAAACTATCAACATCAAAATTAAAGTTACATGCATCACCATGATCATCCCAGAACAAGAAGAATGAGATCACCAAGAATCAAACCATCAAAGAAAAGATTGAGATGATGTAGTAGAGGGTGTGTTACCATCATCAACAAATTGTTGTATATCTACAGGAGGAGTATCATCTCAACGATGGGCATCACTACATTTCGAAAGAAGAAGCATCGCTAGGATATACACCTCAAGATGAAGTACCAACATGATCACCTCATCTCTCAATGGAAGGCTGGAAGAAACATCCAAAGTAGATGATGGATTACGTGAGGAATTAGTAATCCCTTTAGTCTCGACTCCCCATATACTATTCAATAACTACAAAGAATGAACTCAAAGGAGTTTGTATAGGTGGACCAACACAAGATGGATATGTGCAAAGGTTCACTACGGCCAACTGGGAGTCATAAACAAGCAACCCAACAAGAGAAGAAGAGGCATGTTCCATGGATGCATGCTAAGACTCACCACTAGAAAGGAGCTATAGAAGGTATCTTAGCAGTCATCATGAAAAGGCTCATCAAAGATAACTTAATGATGTTTAGTCACTTGGTAAGAGATGGGGTCATAGAGATGATACCCTTGATAAATTTCATAGTAGCCAACCAAAGTCCTATGAGGAGTCCAACGGAAATGAGATATATCATGTATTTCATGATATAAGTGAGTCCATGCACTTGATCCAAAGAACCTAAAATGTGAGATAAATGACTTCCAGCCATGCATCCAATAAGTTTCTGACCTTGCATCAAGGAAGTATGAGGGTACAAAGTAATGCTAGTCTTTTGTTCGTAAATAATGGCTTATTCCATCCTAGAAGACCAACTAAAATATGAATGTAACCTTCTACTCATATCGATTTTATGTGCTTTTCTTTCTCCTCGCTTAACCTTAGCAATTCATTAAGATCATACAACATAGTCTACTCCTCATTAGAATGCACATTAGGTTTCAATGAAGCTATTGTGAATATTGTATTTCTATCCTTCCATTCTTCTATAGACCTTCAGGGTATATATTTGGTCTTAGCTCTTTACTGATTAGTGCCTGATTAGTCATGGGACTAGTGGTCCCCTCCACAAAACATCTTTCAATTGAACTTCTATCAAATGTTTGACAAGAAGAAATCTCAATAGGATCTTCCATGACCTCTCAATAAATTGGATAGTAAAAGGATTGTAAGGGAGGCAATGAATGACTTCCTGAAGAGAACCTTTTCTCGTAATATACCTTATCCCTCTCTTTGACAAAAGATGCCACATCTTCACAACAAAGTAATCCAATGATTTGTTCCATTTGCAAAGCCACTGTTTCATTTTTTTGTGAATATGGTATCTTCCATATCCCTTTTAATCTCTTCGTATTATTGTTTCAAAGTTGATGTATCTGTGGAAACTCCCACTACTTTGGAAATCTACAAAAGTAATTTTTTTGCGCAAACATTATCAGTATGCCTTTCTTTGATCCAAGATTCAATTCTATGAACGATTTCATCTTCTTCCACTACTTCCTTGAACTTGGCATTCTACATATCCTTACAAAGCTTATCAGTTTTGTCTAATAGCCAGTGATACATCGAATGATGAGAGAGGAAGCGAACTCAGAGCATGTCCAATTTCCCTCATAATATCTTGCAATTGTTTCACCATATTGCTACAATTGAGAAGAAGATAAAACTTGTTCTTTTGTGAACAAGTATCAATACCATTGTTTGCAACCTTGAGTACCCTTTCAAAAATCCCAAGAGATTGTCTAATAGTCTAAGTTTCTCTTTCATTCTTATTATTAAGCTTTGTTAAAATGGGCCCTATATTTTCCAAATACTTGGAAACTTCCCCGAGGCTTTCTTCATCATAAATCACATCTTTTACAACATGAATGGTGTCTCTAACTAGCACTAAAAATTTGGTTATCAACTCAGACAGTGGCACAAGTTCTACATTACCAACTACTCCATCAGAAGTGACTTGACTAATTACTCCAAGAGAAGACACCACTGTTCATCCAAGGCAAAACATGAAGAAAATTCTGGGGCAACAAAGGTCCCCTTTCTAGAAATTTGATGAGAAGAGATCCACATGCATCCTTCTCACCCTTTTACAAAATTTCAATCACTTGAATGATGGCCATTCGATCTTTTGCAAGCAAGACCTGAGGAGTGTCCTAAACCACGCCCATGTTCTGCAAAATTTCTTCCTCGTGAGATTTTTGTAATTGAGTGGGCTTTGCTCATGCTGATTCTATTTTGAGGATTATCCAATTATAGAACATAAGCTTATTTTTTAAATCTTGGCAATGATGACCATTATGTATTCATCTAATTGATTTCTAACTGCATGGAAGAATTTTTCTCCTATCTAATTATTTATTGGGTGTGAAAATGTTCAAGCCATTCTTGTAAGCACTCCATCTTTTTCTCTAAAAAAACTGAGGAGGGTTGACTACTCCTAATGCACAAATCCATTGAAATAATGTTGTTGCCATTTTGTACAACAAATTAGTCATTGCAAGAAAATCATTGGTTATCTGATGCATGCAATGAATAAATCAACGAGTTATGGAATATGGCATCCAGTCTCATCTTTGGAATGAAACTTCTCATGATTTAGGTCGCCATTTTTTTATGGGGTTTTTGGTGACACCCATTTTATGGAAATTAAGAAGACAAGTTAGAATTGGAGGAAATCGATGATTTCTGCAGAGTGGGTGATATGTTTCCCTCTCAGAACTTAATTAGTTTGTCGAGTATTCTTATAGTCATATCTCTTATGGATTGTAACCTCTAGATCTGTAGAGTTGTGTGTACTTGGGTTTTCCATTGTTTTTCTCTGAAGATGTCATTAGTAAGACTCACTTTCATGACAATTGTGTCAATTTGTAAAATCTTGTTGTTCAACTTTGTAATCCCAATAGAAATTAGTGAGCCATTATATAATTGAACATGCGTTGGAAACATCATTGCAATCTCTCACTCTCATTTGGGTAAAATTTATCATCATGCCTCTCAGCAGCAACATGATACCTAATCACCTCTACTAGCTTCTTAGAAACGGGTCTAATGATCCTTATTCGTTTTCTCAAACATTCGATTTTATCTGGCCGTCGCCACGGTGGAATCTACATGAGCAGACGCATTTGACTCAGTAAATCTTATTTGAGTGGGTCTGATAGAATGAGGGATGAATCCAAGGAAAAACATGAAGAGATAGATAAATTATACAAAATATTATCCAAATTTATGGTGATTTCTTCTGTTCAACCACTAAAATATGTCTAAATTTAGAGTGAAGAAAATAATGCCCAATTATGCAACCATTTATATATCATATGTAGCTGAACGACTAACCAAGAGTTACCCTTCAACCAAGACCACTGAGTAAAACCTTCCAGGACCAACTCTTGAGTGTTTCTATTGGCTACTCAACCGGGGCATGTATTATTTCAGAGGTGAATATTGTCTCTAAAATACCAGTATACTTGAGAGCATGCTTAGAATGGAAAATACACATAGGTCACATGTATTTTCCCAATTCATAAGTGGTTTAAGAGGCTACAAAGGTCTAAATAACAATATCAATAGCATGTCCCATGTATGAATCTTAAATTTTTTACAATTCAATAAAAAAATAGAATCAAATTTTTTCTTACAATTATGTTAGAGCCTTTTTGGGAAAGTGATTTGGAAATTATGATGGATTACGAGATGAATATGAGTTTCTAAATAGCCTATCAAGACCAACCATGGGGTACTCAATGTAGTTGTGTTTGAGTCTTAAACTTTGCGAATTCCAAATATAAAACCATTCGTAGGATTGACTGTCGGTGGTGAAATTATATTTTATGTATTGTACCCACATATCACCACAACTCATTCAAAATTAAAAAATTATTCTCAAGCCCAAATGTAGGTAGAGAAATTCTATCTTATACCGTGTGCCCACTTATCACAACTCATTCAATATGAAATAGGTCACCCATCAAGGATCTTTTCTCAAAGAACACTGTTTCAATCAGAAAATCAATCAAATCGTTTACTTGATTAAAGTATAGAGGCACCTGGGTTGCCTGAATTCTGAGCTCCAGATCCTAATTCTTTTCTAATTCTCCCAATTTCCCGCCACAGTTCCCCTCGTGCAATTTCTCCACAATGGGAAATCACCCAAATTCCATTCGTGATGCTTCCACAAACTTTCTGAGCCTCGAATTCAATAATCTTGGGTAGTTCTAAGTCATTTGACTGCAGAAAATACCCATCTTACAAGGTTCTCAGCTATTTCAGAAAAACACAGATGGCTAATGGAAGGACCTAAATGGCTGAAAAGACTTGTATTTCACGCTGAAAGGACTTTCTACAAAAAGGGAATCGCCATGATTGGAGAAACTGAGAATCCAATATCTTGAATGAATTCAATCAAATCATTAACCAAATCGTTTACCTGATTAATGTATAGAGACATCGGGTTTGCCTAAATTTTCAACTCCAAATCCTAATTCTTTTTGCATTCTCCTAATTTCTCTCTAGAATTAACCCCAAGCAAATTATCTATAATGGGATATCACCTGAATTCCATTTGCAAAGCTTCCTTGAAATTTCTAAGCCTCGACTTCGATAATCTTGGGGAATTCTGAGTCATTTGACTGTAGAAAATACCCATCATACGAGGCTCTCAACTATTTTGGAAAAACCTAAATGGCTGACAAAAGGACCTAAATGGTTGAAAAGGCTCGCGTTGAACGCTGAAAGGACTCTCTGTAGACAGGAATCACCACAATTGGGTAAATCAAGAATCCAGTATCTTTAATGAATTCAATCAAATCATTAACCAAATCATTTACCCGATTAAAGTATAGAGACACCGAGTTTTCCTTAATTTTGAGCTCTAGATCCTGATTCTTTTCGCATTCTCCCAATTTCTAGCCAGAAATCACCCCAAACAAATTCTCCACAATGGGAAGTCATCCTAATTCCATTCGCAATTCTTCCTCTAACTTTTTGAGCCTTAAATTTGGTAATCTTCGGTAGTTCGGAGTCATTTGACTATAGAAAGTAGCCATATTACAAGGCTAGGAGCTATTTCAGAAAAATTGAGATGGCTGATGGAAGGACCTAAATTGTCGAAAAGACTCACATTTCACACTAAAAAGACTCGTTACAGAAGGGAATCACGACCATTGGAGAAATCGAGAATCCAATATCTTGAATGAATTCAACATACCTGAGATCACATGACTACGCTCGCCCTTCTGCTCCTTACTTGATAAAGCCTTCAATTGGATGGAAATAAATGAGAGAAAATCAATTTTGATTTTTGAAATACAAGAATTCCTTGAAACCTTAAATGAAATGCATATGTTTTTCTAGTGGAATGAAATTTAAATGAAATGTGGAAGTCTTTTCTTTTGGTTAATAGGGTTTTCTTAATCGTAAAAGATGAGTTGGGTCTTTATGTCACCAAACATTAATTGAGGGGATTTTGACTGATTGATATAAAAATGTGAGTTATGGTGAAATCAAAATAACCTTTTTGTAGTTAAAAATGTATCAATGTAGTAATGTTACGGTAATAATTAATTTCAATGAAATGTTTGGCTTAGTGAAGATAAATATTGTTTTAGAGATTTTCAATGATGTAGGGAGTCAATTTGGGAAAGGTGATAGCTTGGCTTCCAAATGCTTTAGAATTTTGATATATTTTTGTCCATAAACATTAGGGGTTGAAAACTAACATAGGCTCTATAGCTATGTTTGTTCCAACTTAGCTATATTTTGAACCATAAATTATTGATGACCTGATGGATATGATAGAAATTTTTTGGTTTGTAGGGTAGTATTGTCATGAAATAAATGGAGCTACTAGGTAGGTAGGAAGACTGATTTTGGTGGAACTTGTCAATAAAAGGGACATTTATCTTTGAATAGTTTTAAGAGAAAACACACCTGGTGGATTATGATTGTAAGGAAATTACTTCAAATCTAGGCTAGTGTGTACACACTAACCAAAGGGTGATTAGCCAAACCCACAAAAGTATTATAGGTACCTCTAGACAAGTAGGTGTTCTTATGCTCTCATTGGCCAGGCATGGCCAATGAAGATAGAGTAAGATAAGGAATTAGCCACTAGTATTTCCTATGACTTTGATTCATTTTTCTAGCATCACCCTTCTTAAAGTAGTTGTACATTTAGATTAATTGAGAAGAAAAACGCTAAATTAAGATATTGTTTGATGGATCCTTTTAGTTGAGAATTAATATTGGAAGGAGATACCAAACATATGTTGTGAAGAGTATCTAGTACTTTGGCTAAGATGAGGGTATGGGTGCCTTAAATTTGTATAGTACTCCTCATGTATAGTATTTTCTCATTGTTATTATAGGTATGATAATTTTCAATTGTAATACAAAACCAACGGAATATTGGAGGTCTACCTAGGTATGCTAGTCTTACCATAATAAAGTTACATATCTAAAGCCTACATAAAGAAATTTATCTACCTAGAATCATCATAACCCGATACCTAGGCAAGGGGAGATATCATAGATAACAAGCCATACTTAGTACGTGCAAGTTTGATATGTGCCACCTATAATTGGGCTAACTTGGAAATCCTTAAAAATGGAAAATCTAATTTATTAATTGTATTTAATGAGAAAATACGATGCAGTGGAAATTTTTCATTAAGATTCAGTAAGTTATAATTTCAAACTAAAATGGCATAAATGGAAGTAAACGTGCGAGGATATCTTGGTTCATAATCTAAGACATTTTTATTTGCTTAATATTGAATACTTGTAGTAATATTGAGTTCAATATAAAACTTCATCATCATTGATCGGGGATTCATCTCCCAATGGCATAACTCCCTTCCACTTCATCGTTTAATGAAAAAGATAAAAGGAAGTATATACACTAGCATACACATTACCAATGACATGGAAAATATCGAGGAGGATAAATTGTTGATTAGGATGACTCATATTACTTATTTTGAATCTCAAATGGATGTAAATATTGAGCGAATCCTAGTAGCTCATAGAATTCAATAAAACAATTATTTGAAATGGAAAACCCATATAATGGTAGTATGCTTGAAAGATTATCTATTTCCATGTTATGGTTTCATCTTCTTAAGAAGCCTCTAAATCCCCTAGGCCCTAAACCCCCTAAATCTAGCTTTATCCCTAACCTATTAACCCCTAATGCCATAACCATTGAGCCCTAGTCTAGTCTTATTAACCCTTAAGTTGGTGAGGTTTAGATTGATAACCCATTACACCCTATACGCCTAAACCTTAAACCTCTTAGCACCTAAACCCTATTTAAAATATACATCTTATTTCTACTTCCTCTCTTCTTAACTTACTGTCAATTTGTTTTGTACGTAGAAGACATCTATAATGAAAAAAATATATGTTATTTTTATTAATATTTTAGAGCTGAGTTGCTAAATTTATATATACTTAATATTTTGATTTTTTTCTTTAATTTTGAATCTATTATATATTTAATAACATAAAAACTTAGAAGAGATAAATTTAATCATAATAATTAGTGAATTTCTAAAAACAAATTGTATAAGTAGTTAATAGTCAATAAATATTGTTCAACGATTGAATATAATAATAATTTTAAAATAAATTAAGGGAATTTTTTAATTTGTTAATGTCAATTTTTTTGGGTATTTGGTTACTTCTCTTTTAATAAGTATATCATTATGACCAATGAGGTGTAGAATACTTGGTTTGCATGGGGTTTTGTTTCGGTAGGTCACAGTTTCAAACCTAATGGGCAAGGGTTGGGGATTGAAGCCACTTTAGGGGAATTAACTATCCCAAGGGGCGTCCAATATAAACTAAGCCTCACAAAATCATGGTGAATAATATCCTACTATGGGTAGATCAGTCTTCCTATACCCAATAAAAGGGCTAGCCCTAGCTTAGGCTTAGCCTAATAAAAAAATCAAAACAAGCATATCATTATCATCTCCTTGAATTAAGGGTGGTACTATGTTATGTCATTAATGAAGAGTCACTGGAAGGTAACAAAATGGAAAAACTAAGCTTAGAGCTTACAACAAAAGCATCAAGAGTTAGAATAGAATTCTTAAGTGATTACAGTAAAAATAATACACATCGGAGATATCATATACACATGGATCATATATATCAGGCTACATGTGGTAGCTAAAGCAACTTCTTCCTACAGCTAGTGTAGTAGACGTACAAGGAAAGTTGTCATCAAACTAATGATACATCCAGGAATTAAATATCAATCCATATATCTCAATTGAGAAATGATAAATGTGAAAAGAGTCATAGGGGTTGAGATGACAATCAAAAATTAAAAATATCCTATAAAAAATCATATAGAAATTTGGGTAACATGTCCTATGAGATCCATCTTGCAATCTATGATGGGAACTCCACAAAATTCAATGACAATGATGATAACGATTATCATGTGATGATGACTTGGATGATTATGGTAAAGATAATGATTATGATTATAAAAATGATGACATTTAAAAAGGGAAAAGATTGGCCAAGGTCATTAGCATCATCATTAGCATCATCATAATCATTGTTACCATCATCATTGTCATTGTAACAACCATAATCTTTATCATCGTCATCATCATCATCCTATACTCGGAAGTTGGGATTGATGAGTTATGGTTTTATTAAGACATAGACCAAATTAATTTCAAGGGATCTAATCTAGGTTTTCATGGTTTATTGGTAGTCGTACATACTCCATTAGGATGTGTATATGGATTATAAGGGCGATGAAAATTAGTAGTGAAAGGAATGCTATTTCACCAATTTGGACAACCACCTCTATGGTTTTGACAAAGTTTCTTTATTATATAAAACCTTAACAAAAATCAACATTATTTTTAATCACAAAGTGACCTTATCTTTTGTATAAGGGTCAACTATAACATTTACCTTAAAAAATAAACCTCGATAGTGTTTAACTCTTTGTAATGCAATTAGAAAATTAAAATATTTTTGTATTATGACAAGAAATAACCATTTTATTGAAATTTTGATGGTTGTTTACCAAAGAGATGTTGTCCAATTGGAAATATATTCACTATGCGGATTGCTAATATTCCAATAGATAGATAATTGACCTAGTCAAATGCCAAATATTTGATGAACACTCAATTGCCGCCACATATTTGACCAACAAAATTACCGTCAAATATTTGAATAACTTGTCGTAGGATATCCGAAGATAACTTTGTTTGTTGGATATCTAACAAATGTCAGGTTCTTTTTTTAAATACAAAAATTATTCGCAAGTAAAATCTAACAATATGACTAACCTATTAGAGTACAACATTTGATTTTCCACCCATATGCACTAGTGGGGGTAAGGGTTTAATAATCACAAGTTAATAGGATAAAGAGATAAGGCTTAGGGGGTTCATGGATTTTAGGTCAGGTGATATGGCTTCAGGATGTTACAGGAATTTACAATTTGCATAAGTAACTGAGTAATCTCGATCTTGTTATTAATATTATAGAATATTCCCCAAATATACAATTGAAATAAATTCAACATCTTTAGATTGGCCACGTATGTTATCATCTTTCAAAAAAAATTAATTGGATTAATTTTATGGAATTCACGATTTAAGGCTAGGAACTAAACCTCTTTATCATTTGTACAAAATATGTCATTAATTCGTTATTTCGGTGCACATATTATGTGAGGAACACCATAGGGAAGAAACATAGAGATTGGTGTTATATTGATCTCTTCATGCACATGGAGGGGACCCTAGACAAGTTGGTCCCAAAATGTTTATAGCGGTGTCTAGATCCATCAATCCATTGTATCCTTTCACTCTCTATAGTTTTAGATATACAAATCCAAATCATCATGTTACACAAATGTATGTATTGTGTGATGTTTCATATCAACTCAAACTAAAACTACTCACCATCAATCTGTCTGGAGCTTCCTTAGTCCTCAAACCTTCTCCTATGTGGAGCTTGAGAAAATATGTGCATACACATATCACATTATGGGATGTTTTGGAGTACATTTACAAGAAACCAACCATTTAAATTTTTATATTTTTTCAAGATTAAGGCATGTGTTAAATGCCTGTCATTAGCATCTCTGCACAATGGTGTCATTAATTATTTGAAGATTTTTGTCTTGCTAGTATGATCTAATTATTTCTTTGTGCAAGATGTTTTTTCACTCCCATTATTAAAATTTTGATTTTTATGAAGAATATATAGATACAATGGATGCCTCGAATAATAAAGAGTCAATTATTTTACCATTAATAGTGTTTAGTATTTGGATATGGTGTAAATTCAATGGTTCTACTGATGGTTACTTAGGGTCAACCTAAATAGTTCTTTCACATGCATTAAAAGAAGAAAAAGTTGATAATAGGAAGGACTCATGTGAAATTTTCTAATCGTACATGTTGAATCTGCAAGTGTTGTTGTTGTGATTAATTTCTTATTGGAGTACCTATCATGTGACAAATTTTGTACAAATGTTTGAAATCATACTAAATATGGTGGACCTGATCAGGGACTGAAGATTGAAATCATGAGACATTACTTGACTGAGATCTATAGATGGGTGGAATAGAATCACCTTGAACTCCAATCAATGTTTGATTCTTACAAAGGAAACATCCGACATGTTATTGGTTAGAATTTTCAACATTGAAACTTGTACTACACCTTTTTTCAACTTGGCAATGACATTGGTTCAATGAAATTAATGCATGATTTTGCTTTCAAGTAAATCGGTGTCATCCGCAATACATCTCAAAAACATGAGTACATGCTCAAATCAACCTGTCTTGGCTTATATTGATAATCATCTTCACTAACTATTGGGTAGATATCATGTGAATTTGGCTCAACACTCTCCCCATAAGGCTATTATGGTGTCAAATTCACTCACTAAATCAAGTATTTGCACTCTTCCAACATGGATATTGTGTTCTCTCCCTCCATTAATGCACAATTCTAGAACAACAATGGCATCCCATGGCATGTATTGAACAATTGCAGAAACGTTAATGCACCCAAAAATATTACATGAAGAATGCAAAATAATGATTACACACTTCCTATATCCCCACCTCAAAAGGTAAAAGGTCTCCATTAGTGTAAAGTAGATAGATGATACATGCAATTATGAGAATTGTAGATGAATCCATCTATAGTGTTAAACATTAGACACAACAGGGTATTTGGAATTTTAACACTGTAAATGTATTCAATGACCCCTTTGTCCATAAATTTTAACGCTGCAAATGGATTTAGAGATCCCTGTAGTGAAATGTGACACTTCGATATCAAAATTGCATTTTTCCATTTCTTGAGCAGTACCCAATTAAAAATTACTAACGTAAATGATTAATTCATATACTTGTTGTATATGTTATTTGGTCATATTTCTATTCTTAGACTGTAATAGTCATTTATGTAAATCATTACTAATTTTGTAATTTATTATCTAGTCATATATTTTATCCCTATGCTAAATTAGTCATTTAATTTACTCATTTTTAGTCGAGTCACTTAAAATTGCTCAAATTTAGTAGTAATTCATTTGAAATAATTGTGGTGACTAACTTTTTTAGTCACCTAGTCATTAATTTCATCATTTTCTACTAGTGTCTTTAGGCTCAGCCACTATGAAGAAGATGTTGGGACACCATCTCTAATCAATCCCTACATACAAAAACACCAACACAACAAATGCATGGTCATCCTCATTGACAAGTAGCGTTAGCACCTCAAGAAAAATCATGGTTGGATACTATGGCATGCCTCTGTTGGGCATCTTCTTCACCCACATGCATATCTATACCTTAGTGATTAGCCTTTGAGGGAAACGATAAGATATAGGCCTCGTCTATAGAAACCTCTCAAAAAATAAATAAAAAATCTTGTAAGTGAAAGGGAAGGTCTCTCTCCCATGTCTCAGTGCATGTCATCTATCTAAATCCATGGCAAACTACCTTAAAAAGATAGAAAACCATCTCATGCAATGTGGCACCTAAATCAAAGAATAACCATAATACAAAAGAGGGTAACTAATGCATTGCCCATCACAACTAAAGTGTTCATTGGTGCTGACTAATAATGATAAGTTCATAACCTCCTCTACAGAAAAAGAAGAAATTCGTAGTTTTCCACTACGAACCTAAAAATATGCTGGAGGGACAACATGAGGCCTGACATATCTCCTAGTTTATGTAGGTTGGCTCTTAGTTGCAACACAATGGGGGATATCAGGGAACTAGGGAGCCTCCTCCCCTCACATAGATATATTAGTGATAAAGTATTTGTCCTTCTCAGTGGGCTTATACCACATCCAAGGACTAAAACATAAAGCCTCCTCTTGCAAACTCCATCGACAGATCAAATGCACCAATAATACATAGTACACCTTCAAGGATGTAGCCTCCTCATAGTACCGGAGGAAGCTTACATTTCTCAGGAGTGCTCAGGTCGCTGGAGTAATAGGGTGAGGGTATAAATCCCTCTTCCTCTCTCTAGCCTGCCATGTCCAGACCGTATTGCATGGGTCCGCCTGTTGCTCCTATGCTTATTGTTGCTCCCTCTATTGATGTATGTACTACATGATTGACATATAAAATACATCAGCCTTTACATAAAATTTATTTTTTTATTATTAAACGAAACATGTATTTATAAATATGGAAACATAACTTTTAGTTAAAAAAAAAATATTTGATGCGCTTAAAACATAGTCATGTATCGGCACTAGCACTTTTCCAACTATAACCACATTGATATCAGTGTGCACGTAAGTATTACACACTCTTCTTATTTCAAAAATTTATTTTTTGATAGCAGTGTAGAAAACCCATGCACTAGTGCACACATATAACCTTTTCACACTAGTATGGAGTGTTCAAGTTATCGAATACACTAACCTATAGGAATATTTTTAAATATTATTTTTGCAGTGCATTTGCTAAACATAAATGCACCAAGGGTGATGCACCAACATACAATTTGTCACATATTTCTTAATATGTTTTTATTTAGAAAACAATTTGCAACAATGATGGTGTGTTATCTTCATGCATGGAAACGTGATGCACCCTATAGATTTATAGGATGCAAAACTCCCTATGCAAGCCAAACATATCGAATGCACCATGCAGTGTTTTTCTATTTTATTTTTTGAAAAGGAGTGGAAAATTTAGCCTAATTTTCATTTCTAATCCACAAAAAAATTAAATTACAAAGAAACATTAACATTACATGGAAATTTGGTTATCGAGGAGGTATTTTGGACACATAATGGAGAAAAATAAATTTTAGGAGGGTTGCAAAAATATGAAAACTCAAAGGGTGAGCACAGTATGAAAGGATGGTGAGAAAGAGAAGGACCGATGTCAGGGAATTTTCATGTTGAAAGAGTGGCACTAGTGCTTAAGCGCTCTCCCACACTGTAGATTATAAAAATGAAAATTATGGTCGGGATGGTTTTTATTATTTAATCCTCCTCCAGTGCGTTTCTCCAAAAACACAAGTGAGTGATATATCCAAAAGAACAACACTTTTCTTATTTTAAAAATATGGCAGTGCTTTTCTTGAGAGATGCCTCGGGTTAATTCTCTACAGGTATTATAGCGTTGCTATGTTTTTACTATAACACCACTATCTTTTTAGAAATATAAAACTACCTAGTGACTCTCTTTAGAATATTCTTAGGGAATTTTGTTAAGCTTTATGTACTAGGGCTTCATTGAAAAATAATACTGCATTTCTCTGAAATTTAAAACTATAATGGTGCTCCTTACCAGTATGCATGATGATGTTTTACTATGTCAAGGGAAATGGTGCTATCGACCTTTCAAGCAATGGAATGTTATGTTATTTAGTGCACTGTATTTTTTTATTTTATAAACATAAATTTCCAATGGTGCACCATGTTATATGCAACACCATTTCCTGTGCTGAAAGTAAAGCACCGATGCATTTGTATATTTTAGACACAATGTCAGAAAAACATTTATTCACCCACCTCCACTACTGAACTCCACTACAAACAATTTTTTCAATTTTTTTTATAGGCGTTTCCTCAAAATCGTCTTCTACAAGTTCTTTTCCTTGTAGTGTATTTTTTTCTAAGAGTTCTAACACAATAATTATATTATTTCCATGCAACAACAACATATACAACTAAGCACAAAACAACATGTTCTTTTTCAAGAACATTAACATATTAACTAATCTTTTACGTACATAAAAATCCATTATTTTCAAGTGAGCTAACATCATGGCTATTTTTTTGTGAACCTATACAAGTACTCTTTTCCAAAAGACTTCATAATAGTTGTTCTTTCCATGGATGCAAAAGCACATCATTTCAAGAGAGTAAATGCATGGTAGCTACTCTTTCATGCATGCAAACAAATATTTGTTTTAAAGAAATGAAAAGTATAATGGCTACTTTTCTTGCATGCAATCTTATTTTTTCTTTTTCAAGAAATTGAGTTGAATGATTATTATTTTTATTTTTTTTCCCTTTTCATGCAAATAACTTATTCCTATTCAAGAAATATCAACATGACAGTTGTATTTTCTATGAAGATACAACACATACTCTTCCTCCATAATATAATGCAATACTAGTACATATGTGCATTTAAGCACATTTTGTTTTCTCAAAAAACTTTTATATTAATTTTTACCATTTATGTATATATATAAGTATGTGTTATTTTCCAAAAATCCAGTGTATGGAAACAATGCAAATATTAATAACATTTATCTAGCTTTCCACATAAATTATTTTATTGTAAATTTCACCCAAATCCCTACATTCCTTTCAAGAAATAATATGGATTCCTTCTCCAAAGATTAGCGAACATTTTTTTTTTTAAACATGATATCTCTTCAAGAATAAAAGTGCCTAAACTTTTATACAACAATTGATATGCATTCTTTTATTTAATTTCAAGAATTACACTCTTTAAACTATTTTCTTGATTCAAGAAAATAACTTGGATATTTTATCATTTCATACACCACATCCATATGAAATCCTTAAAAAAAGGAAAAACATGCATCCTACCTTTTCTTCCATAACATGCATATGCAATAATATATATATTTTTAAGACAAGCAATGTTACTTATCTTTTACTGCTGCAAAATATATATATATATATATATATATATATAGTCTCTTTCCAAAAGTTTAACATAATAACAATTTTATTTACAATTAGTAATATACATTTTTTACTAAAAAAATGAGCGTGTGTTCTGTGCATGCAAAAAAATTTCATAAATTATTTCCTTTTTAAGAGAAATTCATTAATTTACCTTCAAACCCATGAATATTTACAAAAAATAAACTACTTAACATTTGATCATTTCATCATTCCCAGTAACTCATGAGAATATTTTTAAGAAAAAAATTAATTAAGTCATATACCTCTAATATGTAATGCCATATTATTATACATACCATCAATGAATGGAGGATGATTTAGAGTATATCTAAACCATGAAAATGTATAAAAATGTATCCCTTCCATCTGCGACTCCATCCAAATCTAGGTCAACCATTTCTATGAGCTCATTTCATTTTTCAAGAAGGAATTGGTTGCACACATCAGTCAATATGCACATATTTGATAGCCTTCAAAATAAGTACTAGTTTACAAGTCTGAGCTAAATAGTGTGAAGGAAATTGACAGAGTTACATTTCTCTAGAAACTCCATTAGATGTAGGAAAACCTCCTCCAATTTATTGGTTAGTTACATTTAAAAATGAGACAAACATTCTATATAACCAATTCCCTCATGACTCCCAAATAAAATCCCATGGAAGAAGCCCTGCATGAAATTTCCAAACCTTCTCTCTTTGAGAATACCTAAATGGGATATTTTAGTTGATTCTTAACAAATTCTTGATTTGTAGCCATCTGAATTAAATTTAAAATAAAAATTATTATTTTTATTGACACCAAATGGTTCCCTATTTTATGACAATCACATCCCTCATTCCTATAACATATATCCATGGAAATGAAGAGGTGGTTACCAAAATCCCATTCACTTTTTAACAAATTCTTGATGGAAATGGTTCCATTAATAATAAATTAATAATGATCATTTTATCAACACTATGTGTAAGTACTTCGTTCTCGTGATGTTACATACTCCCTTGCTTAATGTGAACACCTTCTTAAGTGTTCATCTCTCCCTGGAACTTCAAATCTTACTCATGATATAACAATATAAACCACTGAAAAGTTGATGCTCACCCTTTAAAATTAAGTTTTTCATTCAACGAAATATCAATAAGAAAAAATGATAATGTTATAATATAAGAAAAACCAATAGTCATAAGAATTTATAATTATGAAAATATGTAGATTCTACTTTCCATCACTTCATCATTACTCATATTCATAGAAGTAAAATAGAATCTCTACAACAACTTAATGTTACTTACCAATTACTCTTGGAATTCATGGTCACTTTTACGAAAGTGCTCGAATGGTTTAATAAACAAACAACAAGGACCATGTAATCTATGATCAATAAATCCAACATAGTCACATTAGTCACAACCTTTTCATTCAAATGAAATACTTATAAATATCACTCATTTATACAGTGTGAAGTGAGATTTTAACATTCGTACTTCCACAAGTATTCAAAGAGCACGAACCCTGTAGTCATCAAAATGATAAATCAATGAATCATATGCACATTCTCTTAGGTCCTACTAAACACACCCACATAGTGCTTCTAAAAGTATTCAAAGAGTAGCTAGATATCTAATCATTGAAATGACCAATAAATGCACCAAGTGCATCTTGTCTTATACCTCACTAATACATTCCAAAAATTGGTAATACAATAAAAGAAGTTACACATCTAGGAATTCCTTTTCGAGTAGTAGGCTCCATTCCTATCGAGATGTACATAAAATATCTACAAAATTAAATAGAATTTTCATTTTTAACACAACACATAATTGATTGGTTAATTTGTTCTACTATTGAAACCATAGTAGGCTAAAGACTAGTCTTCCCAAACAATGGGAACTGGTTTCCAAAACCCATTTGTGCCATTTTCACATTTGTATAGTTCTTTGACAAGGACCATACGAGGTCTAGTATGAAATTCTATTGGCTAACCAACTTGAGAATTTCAATGACCACACAGGATCCAATACAAGATTTGTATTGGTAGTGTCATGCCTATTCCTCTGACAATTTCCCATCTATGAGGAATTTTGGATCTTCTCAAACAAGCTCCAAAATCAAAATTGTTGCCTCGAGATTTTCCCATTTAAACACCATGGCCAACTCTTTTCCCTTACTAAGACCGTCTAACTCTTTGGAGAGGAAATTCGGGTAGGGAGGTGCCATCAACCCCTTTGGTTAGGAAATTGTCATTAACCTAAGGCCTTCTAGCCTTTCACAATTGTCTACAACTGTCCGGCATGTAAAATCTTCTTTTAGCATTCTTTCCCATAGTAATTTTTGTGATGAAACATATAAACATTATCATTAAAATGAAATGAATATTTCTCTACATAATGTATTCATACTTGAGCCTCAATATAGGTCCATAATATCTAGATTGTTAGGAGAAATAACTTACATAAAAGTGGTATACGTTCCAATTTTTCGCATAACAACAATCATGAAACTTAGAAACAACATTATTGTATCATGATCTTATTTCTTTGCCATGTTTAAGAACTTGCAATCAAAGGTACACATGGTTAAACCAATATTCCCTTTTGCAATCATAGTAGTTTTTGTCCATACAATGTCGCCAAACATAAAAATATATGAAAATATTTATTCATATAAAACATTAATTTTTCATGAATGTGTAGGTGTCTATAATCATTGTGGTAATAATCCAAACATCCCCAATTTCCCACATTGTACTGCTACCAAAAAACCAACAAAGAAAGTAACTATTATAATCACTTGTTTACAACTTCCAAAAGCCTTAAATTAAAACCAATCCACGCATATAATTTTTAATAAGTATTCATCCAACACTAACTAATTAATGATACTAACCTTCTTCATGCAATCATGACACGACTCAATCACAACTAGCTATTACGGTGAAGTCTCATTACTTGACTCATTGTTTATTTTTAACATCTAAAGGAGTTCCTTCAGTTTTCTATTAAAGCACTCTATCACCCTCTTGAAGGGAATTCTCCATATTTTACATTGTTGCATTTATTGTTTACAAGTATTGTATGGTATCTTTAGTCATGTTCATTAAATTTATGAGTAATATTTTCATATATGCAAAGGTTGGTAGTCAACTCTCACTTTCACTAGTGATACTCAAGATTGTTCATATGTGAAACAAATATTTTATTGTATTTTATCCTCATCAAGATTCAAATATCATGAGCACAATTTTGTAGCAGACTTTATTAATTACTATTCTTCCATGTAGCTATAAAGCATGCATCATGCATCTCATGTCAAAAGTAGTACACTGCATATTTTAATATGTATATTGGTAGAATAATACCTTAGTTGATGCCCACTAGTTTCATACCTAATTTTTTTTTCCACTTACCAATTCCCAAAAGGTGTCAGTGCTACAAGATTCATCTTTGATACAACCTCTAACATCCCCCGGCAACCTCACATTATAAACCTATCGAGATAGAATTTTTTTACAAAATTTACACATCGATAACTATTCAAATTACTATTCGAGGCTCCTCATTAACCATTAATAACCATTATTGTATGATATTAACATCAATTTTTTGATGTATCATTGCATAAATTCATTGATTATTTTAACTTAGTTAGTTAATCACATTCTTGATAATATACACAACACATCATGTAAGGAATCAATATCAGAAAAATGGAAGAACATGAAACCACATCATTAGACACCGATATACCATGGAAACCATGTAGGGTGAAAACCAACAAATGTTTAGTTTTATTATTAATGGCTGGTGAGGATATTCACCCCTCACTCAATGGCTTGTTAGGGAGTCCATCCCTTAACCATTGTTATAAAATATTAAAAATAAATATAATTTAAATAGAAAAAAGATATTACAATCATCGTGATATCATTTTCCCACAAATATTCAATCTTTATATCTTTGTGGCCTAGTTATTCTATCAGTGGACCATCTTGTAGCGCACACTTCCCAATTTACATGGACCATGAGTTTTTTACTTGCCAAAATATTAAACATAATCTATCATTTTCACAAGTCACCATCATTTCCTCTCATTCTTGTCATGAGCACTCTTTGATAGCATGATTAGATCAAATATTAATCATCCAATAATAAATATTTATTAGTGACACTTCAACATCTATTCATGTGCATACATAAAACATAAACATAATTTCATGAAATGACTTCCTTAGCATCATTGCACATGTATTTGTCACATTCATATCACTATCAAGCATCATCTTTCCAAAAAAAATGCTAACACAATATTGCATTCACTCTCATATTCTTTCCATGGGAAAGCTAACATACTAGATATTATTTCTATCCATGCAAATGAATATCAATCCTTAAGAGAACTAGCCCAACAAGAAATTTTCCTTGTGCCTACAATTATGTTTTCTTCTCGAATGAGTTCAAATGCATACATCCATTCTTTCATGCATATAAAGAGATGTTTTCCTCTTACCAAAATATCTAGCTAAATAACTATAGATAATCTTCTCCCAAAAGAAATCTATTACCATAGCTTATCCTTTTCCTAAAAGAAGGCTAACACAACCAATATTACATGATCACAGCTCTCTTTTCTCCCGAAATCTAATACCAAAACTATAGCTTTCCATGCATGCGAGTGCATATGTTTCTCTAAAGAATATTACAAAAGGAATCCTAAATTAGTAAAGCATGCCATTACTAGTCTTACTTTCTAAGAATCTAATTCAATAATGGATGAAAAGACATGTTTTTCACTTCTCTTCATTTTTGAAAGTTCTAACACAATAATTATATTATTTCCATAACAACATATATAACAAAGCACAAAAAAAACATGTTCTTTTTCAAGAACACTAACACACTAACTAATATTTTATTTACATAAACACCCATTCTCTTCAAGTGAGATAACATCATGGCTATTGTTTTATGCTCCTCTACAAATATTTTTTTCGAAAACAATTCATAATAGTTGTTAATTCCATCCATGCAAAAACACATATTACATTTAAATAAAATAAATTCCTAGTATCTACTCTTTCATGCATACAAACAAATAATTTTTTTCCAAGAAATTAAAAATATAATGGCTATTTGTCTTGGATGCAACGTTACTTTTCCCTTTTTTTCAAGAAATTTAACTCAATGATTATTCCTCTATCTCTAAACGATGAATCCGTTTCATGTATGACTCCATCCTAATATAGGTCAACCATGGCTATGAACTTATTGCATAGTTTATGAATGAATTGGTTCCACACACCATTCAATATGACACATATTTGATAGACTTGAAAAACAAGTACTTCTTTGCACTCTTAAACTAAATAGTGGGGTTCAAATACCTCCTCCAATTTATTGGTTATTTACCTTTTAAAATGAGAGAATCCTTTAGTCAAAACAACGTTCCCATGACTCGCAAAGTGAGTCACATGAAAAGAGCCCCACATGAAATTTCCAGTCCCTCTCTCTTTGACAAGATTCATATGGGATATTTTTGTAGTTTCTTAATAACTTATTGATTTGTAACCATATTAAGTATTCTTTTAAATAAAAAGTATTATATTTATTAATTCAAAATGGTTCCCTATTTTATGAAAATCACATACCTCATTCCCAGAACATAGATCCGTGGAAATGAAGAGGTGTTACCAAAAATCCATTTATATTTTAACCAATTATTCATGGAAATGGTTCCATCTCTAACAAACTAATATTATTCATTTTATGAACACCACGTGTAATTATCTGGTTGTAGTGATGTTACAACATTGAATTTATTTTTATATACTAAAAGATTAAATTTATATATGTTGTAGTGTTGTTACAACATTGAATTCATTTATGCATTCAAAGATGCAATTTAAGTGATGAAAAATTACACATCCTCTCTCTCTCTATATATATATATATCTTAAAACACATTTATCTAGTGTTGAGAGGATGAAATATTTTGAGGTGTAAACTATTTTTCAAATTTTACACTCCAAAAGAAATTTATATCTCAATATATTTAATCCCTCATAATGCTTGGTAGATCCATGAACATTTACCTTATGTGGCTCCGATGTCCCTATTATTGGGTGAAGTTGGTCGTCTTGGAAATAGGGTAATCCATAGAGAAAGGTAACATTTCCTAGCTAGGTAGGTTGAAGAAAAGGGGTTTTTAGGACCATTAATCAAGGAATTTTTAAGTGCTTTATTGAGGCATTAAGAGGTGGTTCACTTAGAAGTGATCTTGATTAAGGATTCTTTATAGACATGGAAACCCTTTAATCAAGGTCTCTCATCAGGTTATGTAAACTCTTGATAAACATATAAAGCTTGGATCAAACCACCTTTCTAATAAAATAAGTAAGAAATTTTTTTATTTTTTAATATTTTTTTTTTCTGTTAACCTAATACTAGATTATATAATGCAAAATCTTTTTGTTTACTAGATTGGAAACAAGACCAAAAGAAAATGTTAATGTCTTTTATCTCAAATGTCCATATACTAACATGATATATACAAAAATATTTATTGAACAAAATTTCATTTTGCAATACATTATGCAACAATATTTGTAAATTACAAGTGATAGTAGAAAAACTATAAGTGAACTTAAACCATAGAGTAAGTGGACATATCAAGAGTTCTTGGAATTCCTAGATTGATTGGAGGTGCAGGATTTGATTTGTTACACAACTACTCCTGGTGCTACCCAATTTTTCATCTTCTTGTGCCTCTATTAAAATACAAGCAAAAAATAGATTTATATATCACTCTTTTTGTGAGTTTTATTTTTTGTACCCAATTCTTCATGTTCTTCCACCTCTAAAGAAATGCAAGCAAAAAATTTTATAGATCACTCATTTTGTGAGCTTTATTTTTTTATACTATTAACTCAATCGAGTAATTTTCTAAACCCAAAAATACCTTGAGTAAGGGTTTTCTTTAATGGAGGTATTTGAAAATTCCTTTTAATAGCTTGATAGAAGTTTTTAAAATTTTCCATTTAGACTATATTATATGTTTGGGAATAAAATTGTGCTCCCTTAAGGCAAGCTTTTTCATAATTGCAACATTTATGGAGTGAAACCTGTGAAAAAAATAAAAAATATACACAACTATAAAATTATGAAAGAAAATACGTAAAATTTCTAGGATTTTTTGATATATACCATTGAAATATCAATTAAATTTCTAGAAACTTATAATTCTTTGTACTTATTCACGAGAAAAAGAGATATATATGTTTCAATATAAAGAAAATAAAAAAATTTCAAATATCAATTTAAAATTTTTGCAAATGTAATTAAAATATCAATTTAGTTTCTAGAAAATAATAAAAACATATAATTTCTTCGTATTAGAGAAAAACAAATATATGTTTCATTATAAATCATACTTTTATTTTTAAAAAATTAACATTTAATATTGAATCAGTTTTAACTGAAACAAATGATTTTTTTATTTGCCCAAAAATATATAGAGAAACATTGTCTTTCTAGATGACCATGGGATGATGTTGACTGTCAGTTCAATTTTGTGTTTTACAGCTTTCACCCTGCAAGAGTCTAGTGGGAGGATCCACAATCATTCTATAATTTTTTAGTCTTCGCGATCATATCCGATACACCTTCTATGTAAGGTAATGTGCTTCTAATTCCTTGTCTTGCAGCACACGCCTGTGACTTCTCCTAGTGTTCAAAACTGCTTTGTTGAATAAAATATCACAGGAACCATTTATTCCAAACACTTTTGATGAAGTGTTTCTTATTAATAGGATACTCCGATAGTTCTCGTGACCAACGTGTTGATTAAGCCTTGGTCGTGGGTCGCATGATACTGGAATTCTGTACACATTATTTGCGTTGGCCTTTTCATGTAAACTTGGTGTGTAAGATAAGTACGTCAAGGAATGGGATTTCCATTCTTTGGTATTTTCTTTCCTAGTGAGCTTTATGTCATAGGTCTCAAATTCGGCAAAATTTGCGTAAATAATTTGGAAGTTCAGCGATTCGGTATGGCTGGCAGATTAATATGCCAATTCGAGTTTCGTATGGGATATTCGGTCGATCACATATTCCCTCGCTTCTTTCGCCTGCCCTCATCAGCACCATCCCCAATGGCATGTTTAGCCGCCTTCAAACAAATAGCACGATGGTCATCATGCCCAATGCGAGCGCGCTATGCATTGTGATTCTATCTTCATGGAGGATTCCTGGAATCCATAGACATTACCTAGAGCCAAAGAAATCTCCAAAAGACATTTTCTGTTCAACTGGATTCATGTTCAACAGGATTCATGGTTATAAGAGGAAACTGTTTTTTCTGGGAGATTTCTTTGCCTAATGCCTTTGTTTTCCATCTATAAGGTGCATACGAAGTCTCAATATAAAATTGAAAAATAAAATGTTCAAGGCGCAACGATTAATGTTTTGTCATATATAAAATAATACATGTTACGGCTAAGTATGTTTTTAGATAATATTTACACAGCCAACACATTATTAGTGTCCGGTGTGGGGTAAACCATTAAAAGAAAATGAAACTCAATTATAAATAAACAAAAATATTCTGATTAGAAATAGGCTTTGCTGATAAGTACAAAACTTCAGCGATTAAGCTTTTGTCGTGTAGAAAATAATGCCTGGCGCTACTAAGAACATTTTGAAAGAATGTTTACACACTCAACAATGAGGTTGGTGTGAATCTTCCTAAATATAAGGTTACGGTAAATAACAATACGTGTAACTAAACTGAATGTTCAATGTGTAGATTAACCACAACCAGGAACAACAAAGATGCAGTAGCCACTCCAACATATTCGTAAACAATTCTCTGTAAATTAAGTACATTGATTTAGACTGACCTTGAACAAGTTCTATGTTCCCGCATCTGTAAATATCTCGGATTACTTTGATGAAGACTTCTAACAGAATTTTAATGCATAAGAAAACCACATTGAAGTTGAATATCTTTCATTTTTTCGCAGCTTTCAATTTTTAATGTCATAAACCGTTGAGTGACATCTTTGACGATGAGTGTTGTATGGGCCACCAGGCTCTTGAAATTGGTTTCCGAGAAGTTGCAATATGGTAAGTTAGAGGTCCAATGGTATTACGTTCAGTGTAACAAGACGTCATCCTCTTTGAAAATTTTCCGTAATAACTTCAGGGCAGGAGTGATGGAGCTTTCATGTCTCTTCTTTTTTCGTCAACGTTATCCGGTAATGAGATTTTAATGGAGTTGTCTATAATGCGATTTTTTAGAGATTCTGGTGACGGAATCCGGCGGAAGAAATCGAGGTTAAATCTTGATTTTTAGCAGTTAAAATGGTTTTTTGACTTCATATTTGGATTCGACACCATGAAAAACCCCTGAGACCCTTTGATTGTGCAGAAACTAGCAATCAAACTTGTGATTCAATAAATTGCTGCCAGATTTTGATCGGAAAAACCCGCCAGAAAGACTTTCAAAAAATCTCATTATAAACAACTACGATTTTAATTACCTTTGTAACATATATCTCGACTTCATTGATTTAAGGAGCTGTTTACAACTTTTGCTTAGTTGCTTAAGGTTTTTCCATTTTAAATATTAATTTATTAGTTAACACATCAATTTATTTTTTACTAATTATCATTAGATTTTTGTTTTGTTAACCATTATTGGTTTATCCTTAACTAATCATTATTAGTGTATTACTGATCAAAGGGAATTCATGTTATTGTAAACTTTCTGGACGGGAATTAACATATACCTATTTGAGCTTTTCAGCGTTAATGTGATATCCAATTCCCCTAAGTCTATTGAATTTCTATCAATTTAGATTAAACTCAAATTTGGAAGAGTTATCAAATGATTTAATTCCGGTTAATTTGAACACAAAATTAAGAACATAATTTCTAAGATAAGTGGCAAAGACCTACGACCCTTAACTAAAAGAACTCAAATTCTTCAACAATATGTCTTAAATTGATTTAGATGATTAAAATATTACAATGCCGTCCAATTAATTTATTAAACATTAAAAGTTGTTATTTCCGATTTAATAAAAACAAACACTCTTGTGTTTCTCCCATTTTTTCAATAAGAAGATATATGATAGATAATTATAACTACCAAGGAGTATTTTTATTGGATTTTTATTTGGTATCACCATAATATTTAATCCATACTTAGTACTTTCGGTTTAAAATATTACAAATCCATCCAATTAATTTATTAAGCATTAAAAGTTGTTATTTCCAGTTTAATGAAAACAAATACTCTCGTGTTTCTCCCATTTTATCAATAAGAAGATATATGAGAGAAAATTATAACTGGCAACGCGTATTTCTATTGGATCCAGGGTTGGAATTTGGATTCTTTATTACCTGTCAAATAATTTTTTTTTGATGTTTTGGGTTTTTATGTTGGCCGTCAAGGAACGTTATGTCTAAAATTTTGCTCTTCAATCAAAATGTTTTGATAATAAATCGACCCTTCATCAATAAAGGTTTAATTAAAAAAATACTTTTCAATCACACCACTGTGTTAATTTTTTCTCACATATTTATAATAAGAAAAAAACAATGTGACCATGACTAAATGATTTGTTGAATCATAAAGTTTGTTTTACTCATGGATGGGATCCATAACTCCCAAACCATCGAGATTCAGTGCTTCTCCCAAACACATATACAAAAATTATGAGTAAATCTAGAAATCTATTTTACTCACACCCAACTCATTGTTATTGCAATCAATATACTCCTATTTTAATTTCTCAATTTGGATTTCTATTAGATAATTTAAATGTTACAATTTCAGTAAAAACAAATAGATTGCTTTCACCAAATAAACAAAAAACTTCAAAAAAAAATTTCCATCTTAAAAACTTTGGAGTTGACCAAAAGCTATCCTCCACAATGCCCATCTCTCCACCATCATAATATCACGAAATCTAGATAAAGTTCAATTTTAATAAAGCCAATAAACTTAATTTATTTAAATATAAACAACATAAATTTAATTTATTTAAATATAAACAAATATTATAATATAAATTCCAAATATTACGGTACTTAATTATTAATCACTCAATATAATATATTATTGCTATCAAATATATACCTATAACTTTAAATAACATACACCTATAATTTTAAATAACATGAAATTAATTTATTTCAATAAAAACAAATATTAGAGAATTCC
>APFE031075963.1:0-21516 GCA_000404065.3 Pinus taeda | reverse complement strand
TGTCTAGACCCATTATAAATGCTTCTATTATACTTAAGCATAATTTTGTACTACATGAAAGCTACATTGAAAAATATGCTTAAGATATAGATTTTAAAGATGTATATGCAACTTTGAGTCAAGGAAAAATGGTAGAAGAATCAGATTATCATATGAAGGACCAACACTTGTATCATTATGGGAAAATTTGCATTCCACAAACTGAGAGAGTAAAGATAATTAGAGAGGCACACACTTCTCTGATATTAGGTCACTTTGGGGTAAGTAAAATAGTTGCACAGCTGTAAAGAATTTGTTATTGGCCGAAAATGAATGAGATAGTTTCTAGATATTTAAAAGGGTGTACTATGTGTACTAAAAGCAAGCCCAGCAATAGAAAACTATGCTTGTACACTCCATTACTAGTTCCGTCTCACCCTTGGGAAAGTGTTTCCATGGATTTTGTTGGAGGACTGCCTAAATCTAGGAAAGGTCATGATTATTTGTTTGTGGTTGTGGATAGGTTCAACAAAATTTGGATTTTGATACCTTGTGTTAGAACCTAGATTTACATTAGGCTGAAAAGGTAAGCTTCTAGGTCCACATCAAACCACGCTCAGCCTCGTAGCTAGCCCTACAAGGATAGGAGAGGGCTGTCTCCGGGTCAATCTCAGCAAAAGATAATCGATGGGGCTTGAGATGACTGATTTAACAACTGATCTTAGGCTAGGTATGAAGTGAAAGGATTTTATTTGAGGTTTTGGGGGGTTTTTGTTGGAAAAAGGGAAATGCAAATTTGAGTCTGGGGATGAGGCCTAGTTCTTGCAGAGTTCTGATTGGGGCAAGGAAGGCAATCATTTTAATTCTTTAGATTTGAATGAATGGATGGATCAGACTGGTGAGGAGCCAAGGAGGGCAAGAGAGTCTCAAGAGTCCTCCTCAAACAGATGGAAACATGTAAAATTAGACAAAATTTCAAGGCAGAGCATAACATTCCAATGGATTCTACCTTAATCACTCATTTGTTTAATTTCGGAAGAAAAGAGAAGGGAAAATGATACACATAAACATCAGTGAACTTACAATTACATAGAGAAAAACATCATCAAAACACAAAGCCACATGGATCCCAACAAGTGCTTCAAAACCCTGGTCTTTCCTTAGCCAAAAATGCAGAGCTAGAATGCACAATGATGTGCCAAGCAATCCCAAGTGTCCAACCATGAAAATGACTTAGAAATTACACAATATAGACAAGCCAAACCCATTCCCTTGCCTCTAGGGGTCGAGATCATCATTCTAGGAGCTGATCCAACTGATCCTAAACTGAGAACTAGAATCTAGGCATCATAACAACGTGCCTCTAAAAACAAGGAAACTGATTCATTCAGTTTCAAACAACCTCTAAACTGATGAATCTACCTATGCAAGTAAAAATATAGAATATTTACATCATGATCCCTCAATGTTCATCAAATTACATCATAAATTTTCCATTAGGAGAGTGAAAAAGTCAAACTAGGCAAAACTGGGCGAAAAACAGAGCAAAAATGAGTCAAACAAGGAAATTTTCCTATATGCATCGCGCCTGATTCTCTATGCGTTGCGCCACTTTGGAGCTGATTTTGAGGACCTTCCCAGAATCCAAATTGAGCTCATGATAGCTTTCTGGAAATACTTGTCTTTCTACTTTCCAACCCAAGTGGAATTTTTCAATTTTGCCTCCATTTACCCCTCCAAAAGTCCATTCCTCCAAGACTGCTTCCTGTGTGTCAAAAAAGGGGCAGTGAGGCCATTTTTTTAGTGTTTTTGACCACTTGAGGGCTAAAAACCTGCCCAAATCTCATGGCCATGGACAAGGAAGCATAAATTTTCATGGAAAATCCAGAAATTCAAAGTTTTTTGGATTTGGAGCCCTCTAGCAAAAGCGAGCGGCATGTGGCGCGACGCATAGGGAGGAAAACCCTGTTTTTTTAGTGCAAAAATTTTCAAAATGAAAAAATTGCTCCAAATTTCTTGAAATTTGGGCTGAAACTTCTTTATCAAGAGCTATATGGGCCAAGGATGCCTCAGCCAATCTCTGGAGTTGATCATGATCTTTTTGCCTTCTTTTCCTTTTTGATGCCCTCCTCAGTTTTGCCTTTAAATTCCTTATTCGTGCCTTGTAAACCTTGTTCCGCGCCATGTAGTGAAAAGCCATGTGTCTCAGCAACACCTTTTCCTTTATGGCCTTGTCCAGTAGTGTCTCTAAGTGGATGTTGACTCTCTCGAGCCAAGACTCCCGATCAGCCTCTTTGACCTCATATCACTCATCTCACTTTGTAGAGTGCCTAGCAAACTTTTCTACCCCCTTCGATTCAAGGATCTTGACTGAGATATCACTTTGATTTGAAGGATGATAAATAATCTGCTTTGGAATACCTTGATCATACATTCGATGGCCCAAGTGATTAATATTCTGAGAATGGCAACCCAATATCTGAGGCAAAATTTGACTAGAGGCAGAAGACTGTACTTGGCCTAAAGGCTGTCCTTGAAAGATGAGTGTGCTTGTTGTGTGAATTGAGTAATAAATTGGTTATTACTTTGTGACTTCCCTTGACTAGCTAACCCCACATGTGAATCAGATGGAGATTGCATTTGATTGCCTGATTGTGTTTGCATCAAGCTTTGATTCTGTGCCTCAACCTAATTTCTTAGCTGGACATGCAATTGATTCGTCACTGAAGGTGCCTTTTTCAACAATGGATCATTGCCTTGAAGAACAAAGGATGGTGTTTGATTAAAATTGATTTCCTTGCCTCATTGGCAAAGACAACATTGATGTCATTTTTGGATATGGGGAATAAGGGGTTTAAGGAATAATATTTAGGCTCCTTGGGATAGCCATTAGGGTTTAGGAATGTGTAGCTAGGGTTTGGGAATTTTCATGTGGGATTTTGGGAAATGGGATTTGGGATATGGGATTAGTGAACATTTTAGGGATATGTGAGTTTAGGGATAGGGAAATCAAGAGAAAAATGGAATAAGGGAGTGGTGAGGGAATAAAGGATGGACTTGGTAACAAAACAACAGTTTGAAACCCTAGGCAATAGTTTGATTTGAGAAATTTCAAAGGTAGGGTTTGGTTTCTTTTGAACACTCACCATACAACAAACACCATCAAACCACCATTAAATTTGGATGAAAAGCAATGGCAGAGGGTTAACCTACTTGAACAAGTGATGATCCACAAGTTTCGGGTGATTTGGAGCAAGTTTTGGCAATTTCGGGATTTTTGGCTGTATGTGCTACGCCTCAAGCCCAACGCGTCGCGCCTTCTCTATGTGCCGCGCCAGTGTATTTTTGCATTGAGAAATGCAGCCCAATGCACCGTGCCACCAAAGCCTGTGCATAACACTTTTTGCAGGAGACTTTTGGAGGCCTTCCTAGTGTCCAAATTTGGCGTGATATAGCTCGTTGGAAATACCTTTGAGTATAATTTCCAACCCAACTGGATTTTTTCAATTTGGAGTTAATTTTCCTTGTCAAAAATCAAATCTCCCAAGACTGGTCAAAATGTGCCAAATGAGGCTACCTCAAGGGAGAGTGCTGTTGCAGTCAACTTTTGAAGGTGTTCCTCAACTCCAAATTGAGCTCATGATAGCTCATTGGAAATATATGTGTGTCTAGCTATCATTTGACTCATCAAGGAAGTCATTTGGCCAACCAAGCTAGACGAAAACTTGATTTTCCGAAGGTCACTTCAGAGGTGCATCAATTCTCCCGAGGCCACTGTATTTTTCACATTTCTATAAAACCATGACACCTGTGTAAAAAGTGAAGGATTTGTTTCTTCCTTGGCCTATTGTGGACAAAAACCTCTCTCAATTTTCCCCAATTCATCTTTTATTGCTCATAAACATCATTTGAGTAAAACCTACCCCGATGTGTGGAACAGGGGATTTGTCGAAATGAAGCAAAATGAAGGGGATAGGGAGCTTCTAAATTTTTGAGAAAATTTTGAGAAGTAGGGAGGGATGTTGGGAAATAGGGAAATGTATAATTTAAAAGATTGAGTGAGGGGAAGGGGTCCAAAAGGGAAAAACACAGGCCTAGTCTAGAAATTGTCAAGTTGTAGCAAGAAACTAGGGTTTGTATGAAAATGAGGAATTTGGGGGATCTCAGTGATGGGAAGTGATTAATAAGGTAAATTAAGGATAGGGGAAGGTGTATGAACAATAGGATACACGTTTTTCTGATGATTTGACCATCCAAGAGAAATTTCCTTCAGAACCCTAGGAGAGGGAAACAAACTTTACCTAGGCACAACTGAAGCATGAACAAGGTGTAAACTGACCCAGTGGAACTTGACATGATGATGAGAACCCCCTGAATAATGGTACACTTAGTTGAATGGTGACATGGACTGACATTTGGAAAACTTTGAAAGGAGTAAAAGCAAACCCTAGACCTAATGCCTAGTGACCAAAATTTTGCTTGAAGACTCACTGAAATGACAAAATTTGATCTTGACACCTTAAAATCATTTTGTAAGAGCATGTTTGATCACTGGAGGAAGGCTGCAAAGACTGACACTAACACCTTGTAATAAACATATTACAGCTGAACAAACTGCAAAACTATTCTTTGAACATGTATGGGTTCATTTGTATTACCCACTTCTAATGTATCTGATCGAGACACCATATTTGTGGGGAATTTTTGGTCAAGTATGTGGGAGCTGATGGACACCCGACTGAAGAAAAGCACAAGTTTTCATCCACAAATGGATGGCCAGACAGAAGTAGTTAACAGGACAGTGATCCAGTTACTCAGAGGATATTGCAACAAACATCCTAAGCTTTGGGATGAACACTTATGTTATGTGCAACATGCTTACAATAGAGCAAAATACTCTTCTACACAGAGATATCCTTTTGAGACATGTTTTGGTTTCATACCATGGTCTCCTTTGGATTTTGTCTTTGGTAAAGATACCACCGTTGATGGAGACAGTGATGTGGACAAGGCAACTAGGTTCATTGAACAGATCTAGGAGATCCACTAGGCAGTATAGGAACAACTGGAAAAGAGCCAAGCCAAATACAAGGCAAGGCATGACAAGCATTGGATGGAGAATAGTTTTCAAGTTGGAGACCAGGTCTGGCTATATATCAGCAAGGATGCAAGGTGAAGGTAAAAAGCTAAAGCCTATCAGGTATGGACCTTTTAGGATGCTTGAGAAGATTGGTGAAAATGATTTTCGCCTTGATCTACCAGCTTACATGCACATCTACTCAGTCGTAATGTAGATTGCTTGAGATTGTTTGAACCCTCAGTGATTGAGGATCCCAAAGAGCAAAGTCAATTTCCTTCTATTGATGACCTGTTACCTGAATATTTGAATGAATTGCAGGAAGACATAGTCTTGGATAGGAAGGTGAGGACAACATGCAGGGGAGATGTTGAGTGCCTCAGAATTGGACTCAGAGGTTCAAATTCGAGTAGTGCAAATCAGATTGAGATTGGACAAGTGAGACAGTAGTACCCTCACTTGGTCGATGCTTGAAAGAAAACCAACTTTTGGTGGTCCAAAAGCTTTTCAGTGGGAAGGCCATGATCCGAATTGGATCCATAAAGAATAATTAATAGAGCCATGGCTATACCAGGTCAAGACAGACTTCAAATAATTTAAAATAGCAATCAAAAACACCTATAAACCAGTGGCAATGGTAGCCAGCGTGGAACGACGAGGATCTCTGTCAAAGTGTGCTGACCGAGGCCCATGGAGATTGTGTAGGAGGCGAATTTAGCCCCTTGGAGGCCCAGATCGGGAAATAGAGGAGGTTTTTTATGCATCGGTGGGCAAAAACCCTCAAAATGAGGAAGCCCTAAGCACTCGGTCGCGTCAAAGCCAAAAAACTATGGGAAGAAAGGCTAAGCATTAAAAGGTGGGACTTGCTCCGAAAACCAGCGGTATTGATCAGGGGCACCCTCAAACAGTAAGTGAAATTGGCAAAAATAGAGCGATCCCACTCAACAGTCGATGCGTGGCAAGTGGAGGAGGGAGAAAACCGCCACTGATCGTGCGCTAACAGTCCAAGTCAACCACGTGAAATGTGCATATCGCATCGGATCTGGGGCCTCCATATCTAACTGTTGAGATTGTGCCTGATGGGAAAGCAGAATCTACAGGGGATTAAGCTGCAGTTTGTAAAGATTTGATGTCCGATTTGACTGCCAAGGTGGCAGAAGACTCATTCCATGACGTAATGGAAAAACTAAACCGAAAAAACGAATTGGCGTAGCTGTAGGAGGACATGTGGCCACTCCCTTTGAGCTTGATGATGACGCCGAATAGGGAACTCCAAGGGAAGCTATAGCAGGTGATCCGACAGGAAGTGGAAGAGGAATCGAACAACCATGGGTATGAATGGCCTTAAACCCATGCACATGAAAAGCAGAAAGACACCAATACCCTGAGAGGAGGATGGAATACAGAAAGGAAGAACAGAAAGAAGAAAGACAGTGAAGCAACAACAGAATGGGAGACAGGGGGACGAGCTAACTAAAGGCAATATCGAGCACTAGAGAGCTTGGGGGATTCAAGCCATCCCAGAGTGGATCTGTCCGGATGGAGCACCACATTGGGCTCTCTCCATTATAGACTGGAAGGTCACAGAGTTGGGAAGGAAAAGAGTTTGTGTACTCCAGTGGTTTGGGAAATCCAAAAACCACCCTGCCAAGCCAATCTGTTTTAGGAGACTCACATTGAGCTCCTTCACTGTAATTCTCTGCTTCAAGACACAATAAAAAGAAGATCACCATTGAAAGCTGGAGCAGAGATGTAACCTTGGAGGATAGGGTGAACTCCTTATTAATTTCTTGTGTTCTTGTCTTTGCTTACTGTATTTATCTGCTGTTTTCCCTTTCTAGTGTCTGTGTATTTGCAATCTGATCGATCCATTGCTTAAATAACATAGACACGCACACCAACATATGAGTCTGTAATACCTTCAATTAATAAATTCTTAATTAAGATCACTCATAGGGTGATTATCAAATCAGGGACTTGAGTGATATCTTGCTGAATGTAATGGACTAGTATGTTGGACTCATATTGGATTAATGAAACCCTTTGGTGATTCTAATCAGAGCAATGTGTAGTATATTTTCCCCCTCTATAAATCTCATTTCGTATGTGTTTTTATTTCTCCAAAATTTAATGAAACTGCTAGTCTCATCCTCTCATGGTTATATATATGCTGCGATAGTGAACAATACCTATGTATATTACAAATTTACTTGTGTTAGTCTATAACTTGCAGTACTTGTGTACAAGATAGATTTACTTGTGTTATTTGATTAACCTGTATTCCTGTATGAGCACAGATTTACTCACGTTGTTTGGTGATAGAGGTACCCATGAGGTATACGACATGAAACCTTAATTCGAACTCCACTCTTTCCTCTCTTTCATCTCGTCAGTCTTCCATACTTCTACTAGAATATTGTTGCTGAGGATTTTGTCTTGTTTACAACACTATGCATCAGATTCCCCTCGTCTCTTTCCTCCTCTTCATTTTACTACAACGCCAATATTGAGGTTGCCTGTTGTTGTGTGTCAGCCACAGAACAAGACATTTCTCTTTGAGGTTGCCCTGATTTACCCACTACACATTTGGATCCATGTATTGGCATGAGTTTACCTTACTAAAGGGTTTTTGAACCAAGCCCCTTTTATTATCTTTTTAAACTTTGCGACAATTGGAGTGTAACCGAGAGGCCCCATCAATAATCGTCCATGCACTCCTCTATTTAAGATGTCCTAGGCATTAGTCTACAATCAAACCAGAGCCTAGGTGCTAGAAAAACTGACAACAGGTTCTTTCGGAAGTAGTTTCCTATTTGTGAATAGGTTGGGTGACTTCTTCAGAATGACCAAGGGTGTTTGAATATAGATATTCGACATCAGATACATGAGGACTTGAAAGAGTACTTGGATTTGAGGATGTTGTAGATCTATGTGAATGACATTTGATTTTGTGGGAGGCTTGATGTGCCATTCGCTATCCGATTTTCCCTCCTTCTAGTGCCAATTTTTGACATGCGGGAAAATTCTAGCCTGCAATGAAGAGTTACCACTCCATCAAAGCATCAATTACACCCTTTCTAGTTTGATGTGGTGGAACTTGTTGAAAGAAGTTTTTATTGATGTCAAAGGTTGTCCAAATGAAAGAGAAATTTATATTTTCAAATAGTATATTTTGAAATATTATTTCTTTACCTTTGATGCCCCATTTGGATACCCTATCTTTGAATTCAATTTTACTCCATTTACCTAGCTAAAATTGAACTATAACATATATGGCTAAAAATGTTATTTCGAGGCCTTTCTAATGGTTTATGTAACTCCCTCTAACTCATCACGGTTGAGGATGAATGATTTTCAAACATTCACTATACATTTGGCCAGTTGCACAAGCTATTCCAACCAGTGGATAAGTTGACCTAGTTAGTGGACAAGTCAGTGCAATCTAGACTTTGAATTCACTATAAATAGGCATGAGAAGGAGCATTTCAAATCACTCCCTCAAGAAATTTTGGATATATTTAAACAAGCAAAGGAAAGGAGTTTTGAGGTTCATACCTCATGAATTAGAAGTGAAGAGAAGTTGATTTAGAGAGACCTTTTAGGGAAGGATTTTTGGCACATTTTTGAAGGGTTTTTGTCATATTTTGGAAATGTTTTTTGGCCTGTTTTAGAACGTTTTTTGGAAAACTATTTGAAGGTTTTTGGTATTGGTTAGAAGGTTTATAAAAAAATTATTATTGAGGGTCACATTTTGTCCCTTTTCAAGGATGAATTTCATATATATGTTATGAGTAAGATTCTAGTGTGGGAGATTGAGTTTCAGACCTATCCTAGGAACAATGACCTATCCCTATTGAGGTTAAATTTAGGGACCAAAGTTCTGGTACAGATAAGGTCAAATTCATGCCTATTTTTAAGGCTAAATCTTGGAATGTTTCAAGTTGAGTTTCAATTCTGTTTTGAAAATCTAAGACTATCCTTTATTGAGGAGGTCGAACCATGTGGAGGAGTCAAAGTTCTAGAGGTCAATTCGTGCTAATAAGGAGGCCAAGTTCAAGGATCATTTTTTTAGGGAAGTTATGTTGCTAATAAGATTGTGTTTAGGGATTCGAATTCCCGTGTGAAGGATAGAGGAGGAAACTCCAGAAGAACAAATTTGTTTTACTAATATTGATTCTTGTACAAGTTTAGTGACGATAAATCAGGGAGTTGGTGCTTCCTTTCAATTTGTGTTGATAAACTTGAGAGTCGGTGCTTCCTTTCAGTTGGTGTTAATAAATTTGAATGTACTATTTATATATATTAAGCAAATCATTCCATGGTTTTCACGTAAAAATTTATAAGTTTTGTATATTTATGTGCTTTGTTTTATACCTGTTGATCCATTTAAAAACGTTTGGAGTTAAAAATTGTTAATATTGATTTACCTCCCTCTTAGTAATGCTAAATATTCCAACAATTAGTATCAAATATTCCTTTAGAAACACTTTGACCGCTGGAAGGTATATCTCAATTAAACTCATGGACAAGCAAGAAGAATACACCAAACATGGTATGCCATTGTTTGATGGATAAAATTATGTCTTTTGGAGCATAAGGATGAGATTATTCTTGCAAGAATAAGGAGTTGATGTTTGAAAAACTATTCTAAATGAATACAAGGTATTAACATCTGCTCCAATGTGTCTGGTTGCAAGAAGATTCTATGAAATTAAATCAGAGGCTATGTATGCCATTCTAGGAGGGTTGACAAGATCATAATTTTTCAGGGTCATGCATTGTGATTCAGCACAGGAAATTTTGGACAAGCTCAATAATGTGTCTCAAGGAGATGAAAAGGTAAAAGGGTCCAAGCTTATACAGGATAGCTTGAACACCTAAATATTAAGGAAGATGAAGAAACTCTAGCTTACTTTCTCTAGGTTGATGAGGTCATGAATACTATGAGAGAAATTGGAGATAAGATGGTAGATAAAATAAATTTTCAAAAGATACTAAGATATCTCCTAATGAGATTTGATTCCAAAATCTCAACTTTAGAAGAAAGACAAGATCTAGCTACGTTGAGTATGGATGAGATATATGAAATGAGGACAGGATAGGAAATTCATCCAAAAGGGAAGTAGCTTTTAAAGTCTCTAATAATACAAGGAAGAACAAGCAAAAGTAAAAAACAAGCTCTAGTTGTAGTGATGATTCAGACAATGAAGAAGAACCCAATTTTGTGAGAAAGTTGAAAAGAGGAACTCGAAAATATAAAGGTAAACTTTCTTTAAAGTGTTTTGAATGTGGTAAAATTGGTGATTATGCTTCTAAATGTCCTTTTGCAAAGGGTTCAGATAGTGATGAAGAATAAAGTTATAAGAAAGAAAATAAATATAAAAAAAGAAACAAAGGAAAGAACAAGGGAAAATTCTTCAAGAAGAAAAGTTTGTATTCAAGAGAAGATATTATCTCATCCAATAAAGATGATGATAGTGACCATGATTATGGTAGAGTAATTTTCATGGAATTATATTCTCATAATAAGACTCTTGAAAATTATGATGGAAATCATGAAGAGTAAGAAGGAGAAGTGGATGTTGACGTAATATTGATTAGTACCTTAAGTGATCTTAGAAGAACAAGAAAGGAAAATCTCATACTCAAGGAAGAGGTAAATAAACTAAAAGAATGTTTAAAAATTCCTAATAGGAACACTGAAGAGACCAATCAAACTATCATAAATCTAAAAGTACAACTACAAGAAGAGTGATTGAAGAAACACTCAATATATAGCTAGAAGAGAAGGAGAGAATAACCAAGAATCTAGAATTTGAGATAGTTTCTTTGATGAAGGAACTATGGAGGAAGGATATCCATTAGAACTTTGAAAACATTACCAAAATACTAGATGAAATCATCAAAAACCATAAACTATTCAATGGAAGGTATGGTCTAGGTTATAAACAAAATAATATTGATGACAGTTCAATCTCTATGATGACATGAAATGAAGCAAAGAAAGGAAGTTACGTTGATGTGCTTAAAGGTCCTATCAAGAAGGAAGAATCTAAGCAGTTAAAGGAGGTCTTACAATAACCAACAATGAAGAACATTCAAGAAGAATTTAATGGCGTCAGAAGGACAACACCATCAAGAAGACCACCTACACTCATGTAACAAAATATTTTTCTTGGAGTGTGTTATTCTTGTAATAATTTTTGGCATAAGGTTATATACAATATAACTTATACAATAGGTATAAATATAAGAAATAACTATGAAAATCTCAAGAACTGTTATGAAGGTAGTTATGGTAGAAAATCTCATGAAAATTTCAACACAAATTATAATTGTTTTGGCTCTCTTAGATATAAAACTGAATGTTACAAATGTAAAAAATTTGGACACAGTGAAAAAATGTAGAAGCAATTTGATAGTTGCTTCAAAGGAAACAAGGCAGGTTCCTATCCATCATATGGGGAAACAACTAAGAACTTGGAAAAAGAAGCATGCAGATTTGAAGGTTGATGAATGTGGGTTTGCCTTACAAGCCCAAAGCAGAATAAGTCAATGGTATATCGATGGTGGATGCTCAAAGCATATGACTGGAGACAAAGACAAATTTTGTTAAATAGAACAAAAGAAAAATAAGGATCTATCACTTTTGGGAATGATAGCTTTGCCAAAATTATAGAGAAAGGCACAATTATCCTTGGAAGCAAAGTGCGGCGGAAGAAAATGTTTCACGTGTTGAAGATATGAAGTGTAATTTGCTAGGTGTTAGCCAAATGTGTGATCAAGGATACACACTTCTATTCAATTCAAAGGAATGTGAAATAAGGAAAGAAGGATCATGGAAACTGGTTGCAACAACAATAACAAATCCAAAAAAAATATACATCATGAATGAGATTGGAAAGGAAAGATGTTTCCTGGGAAAGGAAGATGAAAGTTAGGTTTGGCATAAGCGACTAGGGAATATACACTTTCACAATGTTTTCAAGATTAGCAAGAAGGGCTCTGTAAGGGATATTCCTAAAATTACAAAGCCTTCAAATACTATATGCAAGTATTGTCAACATGGAAAGGAAACATGAGTTGGGTTCAAAACTAAGGAAAATTCCACAACAAAACTATTGGAAGTTGTACATACTTATTTATGTGGGCCAACAAGAACAAAAGGACTAGATGGTGAACAATATTTTATGTTGCTTGTTGATGACTACATAAGGATGAACTGGGTTTTTTTCTTAAAAAGAAGTCAAAATATTTTGAAATTTTCAGAATATTCAAGGAACTTGTTGAAAATGAAACCAATTTTTTTAATCAAATCCTTGAGATAATATAATGGAGGAGAACTTAATTCAAATAATTCAATTACAATCTCGAAGAACATGGAATAAGAAGACATTTCTCAATAGTTAGAACTCCTCAACAAAATGGAGTGGTTGAAATCAAGAAAAAGATTATGGAAGAGATGGCTATAACTTTGTTGTATGAATCCAAGCTAAGTAATATCTTTTGGGTACAAGTTACATACAGTTATTCACATTTTGAACAAAAGATTACTTAAAAGTAACAATGTTAAAACTCCCTATGAATTATAGAAGGGAAGACTAGCTAGTGTTAAGTGTTTCATAATATTTGAAAGAAAATACATAAAAACGGATGACCAGATGCAAGGAAAGTTTGAATGCCAGACAGATGAAGGCATACATGTTGGTTACTCATGTAAAGTTAAATCATACAAGTGCTACATTATTAGACTCAACAAGATAGTAGAAAGTGTTGGGAGTATGTTATATCTTTCCACGACTAGCCCCACATTGTTTGTTGCGTTGGGTGCAACAGGGGGTTTTGAGGGGGGCAGTAGCCCCCCTCTACGGGGTATGGGGCAGTGCCCCAAGGAAATTATTTTTGGACCCTATATTAGATGGACAAACCTACCTATGGTTTTTTGTGTGGTTTTCTCACATGGTTTTGGGCATGATGGTTTTCTACCCATGGTATTTTGTAGATCTGGTCAAGGGAACTATGATTATGCTCTAATCTAGGTTTAATGGATTGGGGTTTATGGATGCTTTGTAATGTATATATATGTATTGTAAAATTCAAAGGAATATAATGAAAAATCAATATGGTAGTCCCAGTTTTTGGATCGAGGGGCAAATATTTCTTTATACATGTTTTATGTTTTATGATCTCACCATTTTTTATTTTTTGTTTTTAGAATTTGCATGCATGTAATTTATGTACGGGGTTAAAACCTACAGAAAGCACTAATGTAAATTTTGATGAAACAAACTTGTTGAAGACCAAGAAGGAAAGAAAAAATTCACACATCTTTGAAGAATAGGAAGAGGAAGAACCAAATAAAACTGAAGAAAAAGAAGAAGAGGAAGACTAAGAAGATAAGTAGTCAGGGGCAGAAAAAGAAGAAGCAAACAATTAGAAAGATTTTCAAACAGCTTCCAATAGACCTAAAATTTGGTACCATAAGAATCATCCACTAGAATAAATCATTGGGAATAAAAGTGCAAGGGAATCTATCATTATTGTCCACAATTGAACCAAGTAACTTTGAGGAAGCTAGAAATGATGAACATTGGATCAAGGCCATGGAAGAAGAACTAAATCAAAATAAGAAGAATGAGACATGGGAACTTGTTCCAAGGCCCAAGAAAAAAATGTGATTGGTACAAAATTGGTCTTCAAGAACAAACTAAATGAAGATGGAAAGGTGACCAGAAACAAAGCAAGGCTAGTGTGCAAAGGGCATTCCCAAGTTGAAGGGATAGACTTTGAAGAAATTTTTACTCTGGTAGCCAAAATGGAAGTAATAATAATACTCTTGGCATAAGCATTCTCCAAAAATAATCAAAGCATTTCAGATGGATGTAAAATCAAAATTTCTGAATAGGGAGCTAGAAGAAGAAGTCTATATAAAACAACTAAAAGGATTCCTATTATCAAAATATGGAGACTATGCCTGTAGATTGAAAAAATCCTTGTATGGACTTAAGCAATTCCCTAGAGCTTAGTACTAAATATTGGATACATATTTGCAACAAGGAACTAGAAGGGAAATGCAGATAATAATCTGTACATAAAGGAAGATCAAGGAAATATGGTCATCATTGAAGTATACGTTGATGGCATCGTCTTTGAAAGTGATGATGATAGAATAAGTCAGAACCTTACAAAATATATGCATAATGAATTTGAAATGTCTTTGATCGGGGAGTTGGCTTTATTTTTGGGACTCCAAATATCTTAGCTAGATGGAGGTATTTTGATATCTCAAACCAAGTACATCAAAGAAATGTTAAAGAAGTTCAAAACGAAAGACTGCAAACTTGTGAGCAATCCTATGGTCACTCAATGCAAGTGAAGCAAAGAAGATGAACCTAAGGAATTGGGTAAAAGGATCTATAGAACAATGATTGGTAGCCTACTCTATGTGACAGCTTCAAGGCCAAATGTAATGCAAGCATTTGGATAAGTTGCAATATTTCAAGCAACACCAAAGAAAACTCATGTTCTAGCAGTAAAAAATATATACAAATATCTCAAAGGAACAACAAACTTTGTATTGTGGTATCCAAAAGGAAAGGAATCGTCACTAGTGTCTTACATAGATGTAGATCGGGCATGAAATATAGATGACAGAAGTACAAATGGAGAAACCTTCTACTTGCAAAACTATTTAATATCTTGATTGAGAAAGAAGCAATCTTTTGTATCCTTGTCTACAAAAGAAGAAAAATATATTGCAGCAACAACATGTTGTACTCAGGTCCTCTGGTTGAAGAAAACATTGGAAGACATACAAGTAAAATATGATGAGCCTATTATGATACTTTGTGACAACACCAGTGTAATTTCAGTGATGCATTCGAAGACCAAGCATATTCCTATCAAGTTTCACTTTCTAAGGGAGAAAGTCATAGAAAACAATATAAAGCTATAGTATGTTGGGACAAAGGAACATATTGTAGACATCTTCGCCAAACCACTGCCCAGGGAGACATTTGAGTATATCAGACATAAAATGGGAGTAATTGCTTCTCCAAATTGATTCACATAATATTCAGGAAAGAATGACAAGCGGAGAGACAAATTCAAGGGGGATTACCCTTTTCCATTGATATCAAAGGGGGAGACAAAGATCAAGAAGCATGAAGACAAGGGGAGCATGATAACAAGGGGGGTATGATGGTTGCTATTAATGAAAAAAGGGGATATTGTTGGAATAAGTTGTCATTGATGTTAATGGTTGTTGAAATGAGACAAAAAGTTACATATTCAAACAAAAAAAGTTGAAATTTTCTTTTTGGATTTTTTATGCTCCATTTCGTTACAAATATTTGAATGAATTTTTAATCCATTTACCTAGATAATATGAAAGCATATCATATATGTTTGGAATATTATTTTGAGACGTTTCCATTGGTATATTGCACTCGCTCTAACAAATTATGGTTGAGGAGAAATTATTTTTCCAGTATTCACTATACATTCTGCCAGGTGCATAGTCCGGTCCAACTAGTTGAAAAGTTAACCCAGTTTAGATCCTGAATGCACTATAAATAGGCATGAGAAGGAGAATCTAAATTTACTCACTCAAGCAAGTTCACATCTATTTGAACCCTAGTCAATAAAAGGAGGAGTTATGAGGTTCATACCTCATGAACTAGAAGTGAAGAGGAGTTGATTTGGAGAGACTTTATGGGGCATGATTTTTGGCACATTTTTGAAGGGCTTGTGGCTTATTTTGAAATCATTTTTGTAATGATTTTTGCAGACATGTTCTTGAGGGCCAAATTTTGTCCCCTTTCAAGGTAAAATTTCATATCTGTGTAGAGGGTTGAATTCTAGTGTGGAAGGTTGAGTTTCAAGCCTATCCTAAGAGTAGTGACCTATCCCTATTCAGGTGGAATTTAGGACCTGAAGTTCTATTACAAATATGGTTGAACTTGAGCTTGTTTTGAGGGCCAAATCATGGTGTGTTTGAAAGTGATTGTTAGGTATGTTTTGAAGATATAACACTATCCTCTCTTGAGGAGGTTGAACTCTATAGAGGAGGCATAGTTCTAGATGTCGAGTTTTGTTAATAAGGAGTTCGAGTTCAAGGATCATTTGTTGAGGGAAGTTTTGTTTCTAAGAAGTTTGTGTTTAGTAAGTTGAGTGCATGTGTGAAGGAAAGAGGAGAAACTTTTAGAAGCGAATGTTTTCTTTGACTAATATTGACTCTTGTATAAGCTTTGGTATTGATCATTTAGGGATTTTGTGCTTCCTTTCAGTTGGTGCTGATAAATTTGAATGTACTCTTTATTTATATGAGGAAACAAAATGTGGTTTTTACATAAAAAATACTGAGTTTTGCATATTTATGTGCTTTTCTTTATACCAATGGATGCATTTACATGTTTTTGAATTTAAAAATTGATAACACTAATTCACTCCCTCCTCTCAGTATTGTCGAATATTCTGATAACACTCTCTGGTAATGGCCCAATTCTTGCAACCAAAACTAACCTACAGTAAATATATCACTTATTACCACTACTACTATTGTTAATACTCTAACCTATTTATCCTAAATACCTATTACTAAATCTATCTAATTTTAACTTCTCTTGGGTTGGTGTTTTGTAATACTTGTTGTTACCAATAGGAAGGCGGGAAAGAACTACCCAAAAGCATGTTTCTTAAGAAACTACAAATATTTAAACAATAGTATTCCATGACTAATATGTGGGCTCAACTAGGCCACATAATGAAATAGACGCTAATGATAAAGCATAAAAGGAATATGGGTTTTGTTATTATGTTTTATTAATTGTAAATTGTAAATTATATTCTTAAAAAAAACAAAAAGTCTATCTATATCACTAGTGATAATACAATTCAATTTTAAGAATGAACATTAGATAGAAAGATAATCAGTTTAAGTAATAAAAATAATGTGAACATAAGCAAATCAATAAGCCCAAATACTTATTTTAAATTATATAATTAAAATGAGTATATTAATACTCACAAAAATGAAACAATTAATTAAATATTGATTTTGTATTCAACTAAAATCATATATGCATATAATAGTATATCACATATTGGATTTGTTAAACAAAAAAGACTTTTTGAAAATATCCTTGGGTCTTCAAAACCCATTAAAATAGCTTATATATAATATCAATTTCCTTTGAATACAAATTTGTCCAATTGAACATTTTCTTATTGGAAAGAGTCATATATATAAAAACTAGTTTCCTAACAAACCAATATTGCTTGTTGTTTTAATCAAACTATTTATTAAATATCTACAACAAAAAATCTTTGTGTATAGAAAATCTATAGAATAGGTGAAATCAAGCTCTTAAATTAAAAGTTTCATTTTTAAATCCATTGTTGAGGATGTTTTGATTAGCCATTAGTTGAGTTCTCCTTCAACAGAATTAGATCTGCTCCAATTTTCAAGGGATTTGTCTTCGTCCTTTTCTTTTTTCTCATTTTACATGCATAGAAAGATTTAGCAAATGTAAGAATTCAAGAAATTAAGAAATTTTTGCAACATACTAATCAGCATAACTAAAATCTAGCAAAACTTTGTTGTAAATTGATTCAACTTGCTAAATTGGGTTAAACTTTGCTTGTTAACCTTCTATGGGTATCTGGGGTCCAAGATTTCTCCAATAATAGGCTAGATTCCAAATATCATCTTAATCATCCCTTAAAAATTATTAATTTCCTTAATTAGCATAATTTGATGATTAAGCAATCTTAAAACCAAATGTGGTCATCTGGTGGTGCGAGAGATGTAAAGCATTGTTTTTCTAAGGAGGTACTAGATGGGAAGATTCATGATTAAGTGTTAATTAATTGTGATTAATTAAGCCTTAATTTAGTTATTAATTTGGAAGATTTATATAGAGAATGAAGAAAGAATAGAAATAGACCAAATTAAGTAAATAAGAAGGAGGTGGTGGTAAATTCTATAATTATTTTAATAATTTAACATTATATATATATATATAATATAATATAATTTATTTATTTATACATTTATCAAAATGAACAATACTGTTAAAAACACTGACGTGCGAATACATCACATAAAAAAGTATTGGAGAAATACATGAAGTGTGAACCCATCGCATAAAAAGTATTGGAAAATCATACATGGTATGACAAATCACATTTTCACAATTCGCAAAATCTAATGAATATTCTCCAGATCACTTCAACTAATTAAAATATTTCAAATTCAATATAAAGTCAGGGGATACAAAATCAGTGGATTAAGAACCATCAAAATAAATAATATACAAAAGAAAAAGAATAAAATATAAGTGGAAAATGAAATAATTAATTCAGGCTATCATTACATCTGATTTTAAAAAATTGGCAGTGTAGGATATTGTACTCGACAGATTAAACTTTTTTCCTGAATATTTCATACGTAAAAAATTTCAAAAATAAGATAAATCAACACACTTAAAAAGAATTAGTTTGCCAAATTAACTACACCAAATTATGTTTTTCAACGAAAACAGTTGCACCAAAAAAATCAATCTCAATAGCAGAAAGGGATTCAAACACATACCAGATCCAAGCATTCTACTGCATATGCATATTCTCAAAACATTTGCACCCCATCCAATGTTTCTCAGGATGTGGGTGTAGTCCCTATTATCATCTAACTGAACCAAAAACATATCCATGCAAATACTGCATTCAGATTCTCAAAAATGATCGCATCCCAAGAAAGGTTTCCCCAGATTTGAATCTATCCCCTGCTAATACTGCATTCAGATTTTCAAAAATGATCGCATAGGTTTCCCCAGATTTCAATCTATCCCCTGCTACTATTATCTGACTGCATAAAAAAAACTAATAACTAAGAGACTATTCATCTACCAAAATTATCATGAACTACACAGTTCAGAGCTGACAAATGCATGCAATTAATGTAGGCGCAGATCCTTGCTACTTCGTGGATACCATCGCTGGTCCATTGGTAGCATGGTTGGCAGTGGGATTGAGCTCATCCCAAGCTTCAATCCAAGTGACCATTGCATCTGCCAGCTTCTGGAAATATGGATCTACTACTCCAAGTTTCTCCCTTACCTGCTTTGACAACTCAATGTAGCATTGTTGCACAGAAGTACATTCTTTTGGAAGTGTAACAGCTTGGAAAAATGGAATGATGTCCTCCTGCCAAAATATTCCCTTGTACTCTTTCTTCAAATTAACAAAAGGGTTACTGGCCTTGCTGTGCCAAATGTATGGCAGCCCTGTCTTCACTCCCAATCCCAAGTGGTCGCAGATCACCTTGACACACCATCCTGCCCACATATCGTCATAACGACCAATAGGCTGCCCATCACCCATCAAGCCAAAATACATTGCAGGCCCGATCAAGTCCCGATTGAAGGCCAAATTCATGCCACACATGGGGAAAAGAGCACCCTTTGGTATTGTTAAAACTGCATCAACATACCTGGTATTGCGTTCTGAAGGCTTGACAAGCTGAGTGGGGGCATCGTAGTCAGGGATATTCATCCAGAGGCCGTGAGAAACTGCAGTGGGTGTTCCATGGCGAAGGCTGAAGGGGTACCCACGAACAAAATCTGCGCCCTCTCTGTATGGATCATATAGTGTATTGAAAAAGAATGGAGTTGAGGGGGAAAGCAAATTCGTAATGTGCTGCTGGAGAGCATTGATGTCGTTGTCGGAGGGATCCTTGGCAACAAAGCAGTCATCATCAATTGTAAAGATGTATTTTTTCTTGGAGACCATGTAGCCGAAACAACGACAAGCACTGTCCTTGAAGGAGATGCAGGAGGCCTTGGGTCCGAGGATCCTGTTGATATCGTTTCTGTTGTAGAGTTCATAGTCGAAACCCTTGGGCACTGTGATGGTCTTCGATGGTTCGCCATCCTGCACAATGATGAGGTGATAGGGCTCAAAGAATGGCCTCCACATTTCCAGGAAATCCAAGTTCCGAATCGTGGGTATCACTATGTCTAGCTCGTCCTTCAAGATCGGGGTCGCAGAACTCGGACCTGCCATTGTTACTTGATCAACTGTTCTAATTGCCAAAAACAAAATGAGCAATGATAGAAACTGAAACCCACGGAGCTGAAAAACGAAGAAATGAAATGCGCACAACCCAATCTTGCACAATCAGAAGGACTCTTCAATTGAATTGGTTATCTCTCGGTCTATATATATAGATATGAAAGAGGTGTCCCGAGAGGGGATCGTCAAGCGATTTGTGATGAGTCCCAAACGAGGGGATCGTGAAGAGATTTGTTATATGGGGATTCAAACCCTTCCCCAATCTCTCGAAACCGGTACTTGGATTCTGGCAGCTCGAATTTCGAAAGGAAGGGTGTCATAACTTACATGTCGTCCTAGACTCAACTCCTATGGGTGTCAACGTGTTATATCTCGTGGTGAACATTAACTTCGTGTCATATCTGGTGGTGCATATTAACTTGGTGGGTTTAATGGAACACTTTGCGTAATGGCCTTTTACAAAACCAGAAAATATCGGTAAAAGATTTGACTTAAATTTAGTAAAATTTTTGGGAAATTTAAGTTATAGTTGTTAAGTTTTAGGATTTTGGGTGCCCAAAGGTTTTTGTTGGCGTTGGATCCATTTCCACTATTAAAAAAAATGATTTAAACAGTCTTATAGTTAAACATTTTGAAAAAGAAAAAAAAATCGTTGGATTCCTACTAAAAATAGCTTTCTCAGCGAAATTGTAGTGTGGATAGACAATGCCTTTTACAACTATCCTTAACATAAAGCCCTGTTGTGTCTACTTTTTTACAACTATCCATGTTACTTGTTAACATAAAGCCCTCTTGATTAAGTGTCGTGGTCATATTCCAATTAAAATATTTTAATTGTAATGGTTAAGGGTACTCATAGCGAAAAGTTGTGCATGTGGATCTTAGATTGTTTTTTCCAATTTGTTTTGGGTTATTGAAGAGTGTATTACGAGCTTAGATTCATCTGTAACTCTGGTTCTATAAACTACCGAGAGTGAAAGTTGTGCATGTGGATCTTAGATTGTTTTTTTTTTCCAATTTGTTTTGGGTTATTGAAGAGTATAAAATGAGAGATGGTTTTTGGGCATGTTGTATTGAAGCCACAATATTGACCCATTGTATTGTAATAAAGCCTATTTACAAGTTCATAATATCTCTGGTAAAGTCAGCGGCCATGGTTAAAAATATTATTATATTGTAAATAAAATCGATCTTAACTTATAAAAAATTAATTTTATTACTTTTAACTTTTTAAGGACACTACAACATCTCTCCATATTGGGCTCGATATTACTTTTAACCTTTTATTATTATTTAATTGAGCCGACATATAAATTTTTAAAAATCGTACATCTACATATCTCCCCTACTAGATCCCTCTTGACACAATAACACAGCTATATAATTAT
>APFE031075954.1:0-13980 GCA_000404065.3 Pinus taeda | reverse complement strand
ACATCTTAGACTAAATTATGCTACGTGAACACACGCATACCTCTTAAGATGTGCCAATATTTGCAAGGACAAGCATTTCATTAAATGGAAAATTGACAGATTATATGACACTAAATTTTTCTGTAAAAAATATTATGAAGACAACAACATAATTCTCCACAAATTTTCTTTTTACTTCGAGTCAAAATTGACAATGCTCATAAGAATTTTGAGGGCTTTGGATTAAAGAGTAAAATTTTGAAATTTCATCTCCACATTTAGCCCAAAAGTGTAACTCATCTTCATGCATTCACCCTATGTCTTCCCTTCTTTCCTCTCTCCCTCACTCTCACTCCATCTCTTCCTTGTCACTCCCTCTCTCTCTACCTCTATCACTCCTTATCTTTATTCTTCCCTCTATCTCTCCATGTTTTTATTCTGCACCACACCCCCCCCACCCTCTCCCCTATGATCGAGAATTGACACTTTGTGTAATCAATGATATATGTAAGGTATAACATATTTTGCATAATATTTTTTTATTGTGAAATGAGTTATGCTTTTTGTGCATGTGGTATTGATAAAGCCATGGCATTGACCCATGATACTGTAACATAACCTTTTTATAAGTTAATAATATCCATGGTAAAGTGGGGGTGAATATCCATGGTTAAGAATCTTGTTATATTATAAGTATTAATTTTTTGTGTGTTTATGGCTATGGAATGATTATTATCCCTTGCGAAGGAAGGACTCTAACATTTGTTTGTTGATCACTATTAGTTTAGCATTGACCAATGCAAATTATAAAGTTTAACTTTGTTACTCCCACTAAAATTTATGCAAGTTCTTCTTGCGAGTAAATTGCTTAGTTTATTAGTTCCTTCCAAAACAAGATTATAGGATGATTTGTCCATCAACCATTATTAATTTAGCATTGACCAATATAAGTTATTATTAATTATGCAAATTTTTCCAAAGCATAACTTCTAACTTGAGTTGGAGGGACTAAGCTACCTGTAAAACAAAATTACAATCTGACAAATTAAATTTTATTATTATTGTTTTTCTTTTTTCTTTTTATTATTAATTGAGCCAAGATTTAAATGTTTACACTCATTTATGGGCACTATAACATCTCCCACATAATGGGCTCTATATTGCTTTTTAATTGAGCTAACATATAAATGTTAAAAGTTTTTAATTGGGTTAACATATAAATGTTAAAAGTTAAATGTTCATGTCTATGTTTACAAACATTTACGACTACACATCTCCCCTTATACTGGGTTGTAGAGTGCCTCTCAAAGCAGTAAACTTAAATTAAATTAAATAAAACGTTTATCATACAATATAATACGGTAATTTATCCACGAAGGGTGCATTAATACAATCCCTCCCCTCTCACTTTGACATCATGATCGTTCATAAAAACAAGTGGCATAGCAAGCAAGCCACCTACCAAGGGGTTGGATCATGGGTTACCTCAAAGGTTCACTCTAGTCCAAATTCCAAGCTCTGACATCATGCAAAGTACCATGCACGTACCAAGCCACACAAAACAGTTTCATGGTGGATGATGGAGGCATCAAATATTATACCAGAATGATGACCCCTACTCATAGCGAGAACACTATGGCTCAATCCTTCGATGAAGTGGCGACCATGGGAGTCTTTTGTCTTAGGATCACTAACACATTACACAATCCAAACAACATTTCTAAGTAGCACATTGCATTCATAGATAATGAATGGTGCACTTTGACGATTAGCTATACGAACACCCTTGATTTCAGAAAAATTGAGTGCACCAAGACTCCCTTATACCGATATCAGGATTATGCAAAACTATCTAGGAGTCGTATCCCTTTGTGCTGGCAAATTTTGTTTGGTGTGAGGAAATTTTTTGGTTTTTGACCTTGTAATAGGCTTCTCAGCGTATTTGGTAAGCCTATTCTCAATCAAATTATGTTTCATTCGCATAAACTTGTGTTTGGTTAGGCCATTCTGTGGCTTCTCTGGTTTGTGGATTCATATAACTTTGGAAAATACTATAATTCATATTGGCCTCCTAGGCATCCTTTTTTATCTGTGACTCTACCTTAACAACTCACTCCCAATGCTCTCAATTTCCCTCCCCACATAAAATCCCAACTGACTTTGTGAGAAATTGAAAGAATAGAACCCTTTGTGCACTAGGAACATCGTTGTACTAATAAACACCATGTTCAAGCTAAGACCAAGGACTGGGTCCCTAATCTAGGTGCCACCACTTGCACATAATTTTCAAGCTGCATGCCAAAAATCAATGTTTATTGGCACATAAAAATTCTTTTGTGGCGCATCCCCACAGACATGGACAATGCTCAATAGGAGAATGCTTACAAGCTAGCATATTTGGAGGAGAAATTGGATGAAATGGATCACAAAATAAGCATCCTTCTTAGCAGGTGCAACAACAACCCCATTTCTTGGGAGTGAGGTTGTCCCCTAGCAAACCCTAAGTTAGACAACTTAGAACAGAAGCTGCTATGCAATCTCAATTTTATGTTTTCAGTTCTTGTAATGGGTTCAGTCAGTTTATGTATTGTCATTTTCGTTTAACAGACGGTATAGTTAGGATAGATATATAACCTCAAGACTTTGAAGTGAAACCTCTCTAGGAGGAGGCAGAGAACTTTTGATCATGTAATTTTGTGTAGTCATAACACAAAGTTTCTAAATTATATATGTGTGTGTGGGGTGGTGGGGGGGTAATCCACTTTTTAATAATTGTTAAATTCCACATACTATATCATAAACAAATATAGAGTTATGCTAACCCAAATCTATCAAATATAGAGAGATCAAATTTCTTGAAATGTAATTCTTTTTTTTTAATGTAAAACTTGAATGAAAAAAAATAAAACCTTTTCATTTTGAAAGGTTTGATCCCTCTCTTGGCACTTGATAGAAATAGAGTTAACATGGATCTTTGATGGTTTTACATTTCATGCTTGTTAGGGAAGGATTTGCAACACTCTCCTTTTATTTTTGAGTAACAAACTATAAAACTATTTTAACCATAACAAATATGTTAGTTTTCATTCTCTTATATAATATAATTACATAATTATTTGTTAAGCTATTTTCACCTAAAAATATTTTATTTATATATCATATTATCCATGTTAAAATGGAATTTTTTATATAAAAATAAATTTGAAATAATTTATTTATAACTTATATTAAAAAGTTTTATAATATTATAATATTTATAAAAGGTTGCCTATATCTCTTATATTAAAATTGAAAAGAAAATATAAAGAAATAAAAAATAAAAAATAATCGAGTACTTTATGTCTATTTAACTTCAAGCAGGTCGAATAAAATTGTTTATTTATTCGGCTACCTTGAAATCAAATTTAAAGTGCAGTTTTGAATTCAAACATGGCAATAACCAAATTTGTGAATTCAAAAGATATTCTTTAAAATAAAATAGCATTTCTTCACATTTGTGTAATTCAAAAGATATTCTTTAAAAAAAAATAGCATTTCTTCACAGCATCCTTTAGCGCATTCCAAAGCAGTTCCTCCTGGCTCGCATAAATACGACTGTGCGCACTTTTCATAGACTCGATGCTGACTGTACATGTTTGCTAATGTTTATTTATTTTAGATTATTAATATTTCCTATTTTATGTTTATTTTATATTGGTGTGTGTAAAATTAACTTTTTAACTTTTCTTATTTTTAATTTCCAATTTGTAGAGTTTCTCTGGTTTAATTTCGAATTGTATAACCTATATTTTCCTTGTCTACTTTTTGTTCAACTTCAATATCACCTAATTCAAACTCGAACCAGGTCACTATTACTGTATTATCTCTTTATATATATATATACATGCCCAAAATACATCTTTATTAAATACAAAATGAATTATATGAATTATATAACTTTTTCATATTGAATTGTAATATTAAAATTATTTTTGAATATCATATATCAATTTTATTTTGAGTAATGGAAGAATTGCACATCTTTTTCATAATAGAAATATAAATCTGTTGTATATTAAATCAATATTAGTATTTTTTTCAGGAAGAAAAAAACGAGATTGTATTATGTTGATCTAGGATAATACAGTAACAAAATAGTAACATATCATTACATGAACCGGGGGAGATGTTCAGTGCCATAAAAAATGTACAATAAACTCAGATAAGAAATGGACATTGGCAGAAATATCCTCAGCAACCCGCGAGGAGCGTGCAATCAGCGGTGGAGTCGATCATATGAGACCGTTTTCGAGAGAAAAACAAAAAAGTATACAGACCATAAGCATGAACATTGAATCCATAGGAAAAGCTAGAAGCCTGGGATACAGAAATCCTGTATGAAGTAAGAATCCCCATATGCCAATACCTGTAGAGACCAGATACCTGTACCAAGTAGAAGACCCTGCTTAGACAGACAGTCGACAACCTGATTTCGAGACCTGTAGATGTGCTGAATAGAGCTACCCGCCATAAGGCTCCAAAAAAACATGACTCTCTCCAACCAGCCAGCAAGGTGAGGGCATCCGATGAAGCATTTACCGTTTACATGATCTACCAATAACTTGGAATCCCCAAAAATGGAAATGGAGTGGATGTCGAAATAAATGCAGAAAGCGAGCAAGCCCGCAAGGGCCATCATCTCCGCCAAGATGTTTGTCCCATTACCAGCATTCCACGCCAGTGTGTAGTGGAGATGCTCACTGATGATTATATAAACCCCACAGCCACAAGAATTGCGTTGGGCTGCTCCATCAAAAATGGCCATTGGAGGACTAAAGAGAGGAACAGACAATCCAATCCTGTTGGACTTTCTTTTTGGGACGGGGAAGAGCCAAGGTGGTAAGAAATGTTTTGAATAATGTCCACAAGAGGCACTCTTGCATCATTGAATATTTTGTTGTTCCGCCAGCTCCAGATGCACCATAAAATAGTCAGAACAACCGGCCTCCATGTTCCACGCTGTTTGCCCCACCAAATGAAGGCAGCTTGGGTAGAAATGTGAGAAGCAAGGGGAAATCCGTATAGAAAGGCCAGTTCCTGCCAAATCCGCTAAATGGGAATGCACTGAAAGAACATATGAAAATTTGTTTCCTCTGCCGATTCACACATTTGGCATCTGCTCGGGCCATGCCAGTTTCCTTTTCACAGGTTCTCCCAAGACAAGTTTTCGTTGTAGAAAACTAGCCATGAGAAATAAATGAGCTTGGGAGCGCACCTAGTTTTCCAGAAAACAATAGGAAACAGTGGATGGGAGAGCGAGTGATTGGAAGCCATCATTTCAGAGTAAATATTCTTGACAATCCCCTGTTTGTTGGAACCTATTAAATGCCAAACAAGAAAATCCTGTGAATTAGATCGGAAAAAACCACAGTTCCTCAGCGCGTTCCTGAAAGGATTCCATAAATGCAGCATCGAGACCGGCAGCCCAATGTCATCCGCCAATTTCCAAATAGGAATGGGACCTTGCCAGGCGGTAATCAATTTGTCCCATGTGAAATATCCTTTGCCGTGTAAAAAGGAAAGGATCCTATCAGGAATTGAAATGTCTGCGCGACCACTCATGATGGGGTCGACTCCTATAAAAATTCGTTTTCTTGATTGGAGGCTCCATTTTAGATTGCACAAGAAAAATGGCTCAATTTTGTGGAAGCTATGCCAGATAGCAGATCTACTTTTTACACCAATCCTATTCAAGCGGAACCAGTGCTCAATATGTTTACCCTTCATGTATTTGGATTTAATGGTGTTACTCCAAAGGTTGTTTCCATAGATGGCTCTCCACAAAGATTTGCATAGGAGAGCATTTCCAAATGTTCTTAAATCAAGTAAGCCCCATCCCCCTGATGACTTCGGCTTAGAAATCTGCTCCAGAGAAGTGAGATGATATTTGCCTTTAGCTGCCTTGTTGCCCCAGATGAAATTTGAAGTGATTCTGTTCATTTTTTGAATAGTGCTTGCCGGGAGGAAGTAGATGTGTGCCCAATACACTGCAAGTTGTAACAGGACAGCACGAGTAAGAACTATTCTTCCAGCCAGAGTAAGGCATTTATACTCCCAGGAGGAAATCTTTTTGTAATATTTGTCAATAATCCACTTCCAGTCTTCTTTAGAGTATCCTTTTGCCTTTAAGTGAAATCCCAGATACTTGATACCCTCCCTGATAGACTTTGTGGCAACACCAAAACATATCAGCGATCCATGCCACCGTCTCCATGTTTACATCGTTGTGATATAGGGTAGATTTTGATATGTTAATTTGTAAGCCTATGGCCCTTTGGAACCTGTGTAGGATGTCATAAAGACATTTCCAAGTATCCCTGCATAGCATCGCAAAAATTAGAACGTCGTCAACAAATAAATTGTGAGAAATATGGTTATTCCTGCATATCTTCAGGGGTTTGCAGTGGTTCTCTGCTACATCCCTATTGATATGGAGATTGAGGGAGTTCATCACCAAGATGAAGATCAGAGGCACTAAAGGGTAGCCCTGGCGCAATCCCCTTTCTGCCGAGAAGAAAGGAGAAGGAAAGCCGTTTATGATGACAGCGTAATTAACGTTCTCAATACATGCCATGATCCATCTAATAACATTTGACTTAAGACTAGTCTTTGCTAATAGGCACCGGATGAAGCCCCATTCCAAACAGTAGTATGCTCTTTGCAAGTCGATCTTCAGTATAGCCGCCTCGGATCTGTTGGTGAACATAGAGAACAAACTTTCCTGTGTGATTGCTACAGCGTCAATTATGTTCCTGCCTTTTAAGAAAGCATGTTGATCTGATGTCAATGACTCAGCCAATGAAGCTTTGATCCGTTCTACAATAATTTTTGATATAATTTTGAAAGAAATGTTGCATAATGAGATCAGTCGAAAGTCTCTGAAGGAGTCAGCGTCCAATTTCTTTGGAATCAGGGCAATCAGCGTAGAGGAAGTGATATGATGGACGCTGCCCGATATTCTTGTGGCTTCCACCATTTTCAGGAGATTAGATTTCATGATGTCAAAGAAGCGTAAGATGAATTCCACAGTGCAACTGTCAGGCCCAGGGCATTTTTCCTTTTTGAAGGCCTTCAAGACTTCTAAAAGTTCCTCCTCAGATATAGGACGGAACAATTCATCATTTTTTGGATCATCGAACATTGGGGGGGTCGGATCAATACCCCACAGGATGTCCTGAAAACTGTTGTTTTCACATCTTTTGTACTGGTCTCTGAAGTATCTCATTGCCTCATTTGAAATATCATGTTGAGAGTAGAGGAAGTCCCCCTTACCATCGCGGATTTTCCAGATAGCGTTCCTCTCTCTCCTTGCATTAGCAAACCTGTGAAAGAACTTGGTGTTCTTGTCACCTTCCATGAGCCATGTCACCCTACCCTTCAGCCTCCATGAGGCCTCCTCCTCCTTTAAGATTTTCTGTTTTCTCCTTTCTAGTTCATTAATACGACATTTCAGGTTGAAAGAGAGAGAGTTGGCCGTCAAGAGAGAAGAAGTATCAAACAGTTCCTTTTGAATTTCGGTGAGGGCTAATCTGTCCTTCTGACGTTTTCTGTTTTTCCATGCCTTTACCATTTTCCTCATAGAAGTCATTTTGTCCCCGAAAGTCAGAAAAGGAGGATCCATATTGTGAGAGGAAAGGTCCGACCAGGCCTTTGTTACAGCTATAATGAAAGTCGGGTCATCTAAGAGAGTTTTGTTGAACTTGAAGGGGTACCCCTGCCTGTAACCATTTTCCTTCCATCTGAGACAAATCGGCCTGTGGTCGGATATGAAGGCACTTTCAATTGTTGAAAGGGGCATTCCCATCTTATCTATTATGCTAGCATGAACAATAAAACGATCAATCCTTTTGGCAATATAGGCCTCTTTGATTCGTCCATTGCTCCATGTGGGCATCATATTGGACGGAACGACGTCAACCAGATTCTTGTGGAGGAATTCATAATTGATTTTGTCCGAGAGCGGGTCTCTTTTCCTGCATCTCCCCCAACATTCTTCCGAACTTAGAGTAACATTAAGATCACCTGCAATCACTAAAGAGTTGATGTCAAAAAATTTTGAGTCAAATATCCTTTCCCAAAAAGCAGACCTATTTTTATAAGGGGCGTAAATATTCAAGATGTTGATGCGATTAGAAGATCCTCTGATATGTGCTAGTATGAGAATTCTAGCAAAAAATTTATAGGCTATAGCGTTGATCCAAGAAGGATCCCACATAACCGCCAAACCTCCGGAGAGACCCTCAGCGTCCGAGGCTGCCATGTGCCACAGAGGAAGCATTTTCCTAAAATAGGAGATGGCATCATTTTTGTTGTGCATCGTTTCTTGAATGAGTATAATTTTCGTCCTTGCAGAGAGAAAGAGATCTTTAAGAGCCAAAAATTTGAGATCTGCACCCAGACCTCGGATGTTCATAGATAGGATGAGATTCATTTTTTGGGGGAGACAGTGGCGCTTTCTCTAAGAGGCTGGTTCTCCGGCACTTCAAGAATGGGAATGTCCACTAGGGAGAGGGTCCTGATGTCGCTGTCTAGATCATAGGCACAACCCCAGAAGTGTCTGCTTCCTCCATTTTTCTTCTTCCTGACAGTAATGTTCCTAGTGGAATTTGGACTGATAAAAGGAGGAGACAGATGCAGAGGCTTGTGAATAGTTAAGGGCTCCAATTCTAAGGATTTCTTTGACAGAAGGAGATCAATATCGGAATCAAATAAGTTTGAGGGAGATGAGGATGGAGAGTTAAGAGGCGTGGCAGTGACCATGGGGTCTTTTCCTTTGACAGGGGGGGGGAGGCCTTTATCAGAGATAGGTGACGATGAAGAGATGACAATAGTCTGAGTCCCCACCTGAAAATTCGGCTTGGGGATCGAGAGGGGAGAGGAAATAGCGCTTTCTTCAAGAGGAACCGGAGGAGGGGGGCAGGGGAAAGATTTCATCTCATTCCTGGCGCTAAAGTCTTCTAATGAAGGAGCTTCCAGATTAGAAGGACCCGGTCTAGTATCAATGCATGTAGAGCGAGCATGTGAAAGAGGTGGGGGGATGAGGAAGATCCATCAAGCATGCTCCAGATCTGTAGGAGTCCAGTTAGCAGATGGAGTCTGCTGAGTATCTGACGGGGACCGTGGGGAATACGCCTTGAGATTGTCGAAGGCCCATGATTTTTTTTTGATATGAGGGCGACGGGGGCAATTGTTGATTAAATGACCAGTCCTGTGACAAGCGGAGCATCTGAAAGGTATGCCTCAAAAGTCAAACCTTTGTTTAATTCCTAGGTCCCTCCAGGTGATCTCTATATGATCAGGAAAGCCACCCCTGTAAACCTTCTCAATGAGAATCCATGCAATGCGTTTGTCTTTCTGCCCCAAGACCCATGGGTCGACGTAGACAAATCTGCCAATAGAGTTGCCTATCTCCATTAATGTCTCCCTTGACCAGAGTTCCAGTGGGAGATTTGGGAGCTTTACCCAGATTAAGTTGTTTGATGGAGTGTTATTCAACGGATTGAATCCTATGAACCATCAGTGGAGAACTAGGAAGCTTTTTCCAAAAGCCCACGGAAGCTTCTGAATAGCTTCAAGGTCATCCGCACAAAGCAACTGAAAGCTATACCACTCCCGCATAAGCTTTGATACTATGGGAAAATAGCCTATCAGCGGCTTCCACTGTGCTTCCAACCATTTCCTCATTGCAGCTTCCTCAATTTCTGGGAAATGCCACTTACCCACCAAAGCAAACTTATGAAGTTTTTCTATTCTATCAGTCAGATGGATACTATCCAATTTAAGAGCATCATGTGGAGGAATGATTCTGACAGGCTTCCGAGCTTCGTTGTGTCGATTTGGCTCATTTAAGCAAGAGTTTTGAGGCCTGGCCCCATCCTTGTCAAACTCCAGTTTTCCTGGCTGGATAACCACGTCCTCCAAAGTAGTCTGCCAACTGCCTGTTTTCATGGCCATCTCCCAGTCCTTCTCAGCTAAAATGGCGGCACGTACCATGGCCTCCATGGCCGATACGTCAGACTCAGCTTCCATGCGCCACTACCACTGACTATTAATGAGAACCGTAGGAAGGAAATCCTAAGGAGATAGCGATACAGGCAGGGAGGTACAGAAATTGAAATGAGAATGAACGGCAACTGAGCAGAGAGCTCAGGTCATTTAAAACTCCGATATGGAAAGAAGCTCATCGGAAAGGATAACACGGATATCCTGGAGCTACGGAAGAGAATGGCTTAATGAAACAGATATGGAAAATCCTCTTCTAGGTGAAATCCTGAGGCGAATTGAATGCCAAATCGGGGAGAGATAATAAACAAAGTCATACTGAAGCACGGAGCATATAACCTGGGGAGAAAAAAGGCTAGAGATATGATGATACATCTCTGACAGAGGGCTCGTCGATAGAAATAGGCGCAGTGAACGATGGGGCCAGCTGTCCAAAATCAATTTAATGGCAGCAAAACAGCCCTTAGGCAGATGAAACCAGGGAAGAGGAGAAAACCGGATTAAGGTAATCCAGGCGAGGAAGCGGAGAGAGGGAGGAGCAGTTCCGCCCAGAAAGCAGTGTCAGCCTGCTCTGTATCTAACTTGTTGCAGAATCCCGGCAATCGACACAGCAGCAGTATATATGAAATATGCACCACCAAGATCCTACCTTTACTCTAAAGTCTGAACAGGGCTTGTATAAACTAATTGATTGTATCAGCTTGTTAATTATGTACCAGACCATGTTGAAAACATAAATTTTAAGAGAAAAAAACACATTCTATCTCCCCATATATAGGTAAAACAGTTAAGTCAGATGAGGAAAGATAGAAAAACATGCTATATTTATACACAGAAATTGTAGGGAATTGATAGGAAACGGACCTTGAGCCTGGAGAGACTTGCCGAGTGAGAGCAACAAAAACCTCCAGCGAAAAAAACCAGAGCCAGCGTCGCAGCGAATAATGAAACTAGCCAAAAAACATACACCGTACCTTCGCAGAGTGAAATAGAAACCAGCCGGAACAAAAGCAAAGGTCGAGCTGTTAGGTGGCAAACATGCAAAGGGCCAGGAGAGAGAAAGGCTAAGTGGGAAAACGATCAGTGCATGGCTAGTCACAACGATGATTGGAGGCTTCCATGTCCGAGGGACGACTAAAACACCCGGGACCAGTGGTTCAGTCAGAAAGGTGGCGGTTTACGACTAGCCAAAAGGAGTAAGCTAAGAGGAACAAACAACTGATTGGCCTAAGAGTAGAACGTGCACGTCTAGGCACCTCTGAGAACACAGGCCGACCATGCAATGAATTAGTGGGTTCCTCAGCTTTGATAGGAGGCTTCCATGGCTGAAGGGACGGCTGGTTGGTCGCTTTCAGTTCTCCGCTCCACCCGGCCAGTTCCACATTCCAATATTAGTATTTACCAAGCTTTAAATTTTTCAAGGGACAAATTTTTTTTAAGTGTAAAATTTGAGGAAAGATTTACACTTGAAAACATTTTATTCTTATAGATACTTTTAGATTCACATTCAGACTTAAAATGGAACTATATTGATTTTTAATAATATTATTTATATTTATACAAGCATAGATCCATCTTAAAATGTATCCAGACTGAACTAAGAGAGTCCATATATTTAAATGTAATTTTTTTATAAATTAAAACTGAACTACATTAAATTTCCACTTTTCTATAAAAATTTTTAATTCTTTAATTATTAAATCTATTTTTTGACTTTTTATAATTTTTAAATTATGATTATATAATCCACATTTTGTATATCAAAATATTTAATTTAAATTTATTAATTTTTTTGAACATATTTTATCATTTTCTTGATTTAATTATTTTAGTATATATATATATTGCATTGAAATCATACAAACTTAATATTTGGGGAAAAAAATTGGTCGTAGAGTTTTTATAATATTTAATTACTTAAATTAAAATACAAATTTTAAAATATAACATAATAAATATAAATCATTATTTGAATTTATATCATGGTTAATCATTATTTCACATTATATGTTCCATGGTTTATATATTTAAAACACAAATTTTATTGTACACTTAATAATGTGAAAGCTTTATTACTACATATTTGTGGCTTTGTGTCTCTTTCTCCTACGGAGTCTCCATCCTACCAGCGTTTGTAACTTTCTACTAATGAAAATGTTTTTTACACATCGCTTTCGGATGACCATGTTGAGATTTCATCTTCTAAAATTTATAAGACAAGGTTCTTAATCATTATTAACCAATTTGGAACGATGGTTAAAAACTCTCGTTGGCTATTCTTTTTCCTAAGTTGGTTTTTTTTTTAATTAAATAAATTATTAAAAAAACAAAATATATTAATTATTAAAAACAAAATATATATCAATATTTTTTATTAGTTAGTAGCTGTGAATTCGACCAATAGAGTATATATATGTAGTGTGATTTAGGTTTTCAATATACATAATAACAATAATATCATATCACTTTAGATTTTTCTTATCTTGCCTATCTTTTTATGAAGAGATATAAGTTTAGCTGAGTAAATAAAAAATAAAGTAATTAATTATGACAAATTAATTTAAAAGATAAAAGTTGTGATTGTGATATGACCGAGTGTCTATTTATAGTAGGTGTTGAGAGTAAGAAACTTATTTTTATCTTCCTTAATTAAAGCATTACCTCATGTAAATGAAAAACTTTTTCTCGCGGATCATCCTTGTTTTGAAAATTTTATGAGTCTAATTTAATAATTTTTTGATATTATGTGTCTTTAGTTCTAGAATTACCCACATCTAACACTCAGTTTCCAATCTCAATGCCTACATTCCAATCATGCATGGCATTACAATCCAAGTTGATTTCTCCTTTAGCTCCCGATACTCATTAGTTGCCTAAGTAATTTCATGTACTTTCAAGCCATAGGGCCTTCTTCTTCTTCTCTTCCCTATACAATAGCGTCAACCTCTTGGCATGATAGACTAGAACCCCCCATAAATTGACCAACCCATATACAAATCCTCGCATGGGCTAGGAGGAATAGCACTAATAGATTAAGGGCTATTAGAGAAGGTAATAGAGAGTTGAAGGATGGCAAGAAAAGCATACAAGAGAAAAAGGGTAGGAAGACTAAGACCCAAGATACGAGTCTCGCCTAGAGAAAGTGGTACATAGAGATATAAATCAAACCTAGAAAGGAAGAGGCTCAAAGGACTTGCATGGATATTTGGAGCTAAGGCTCAGGGGAACAAGACGAAAAAGATAGATGAAGTCAGAAAGATAGAGTCTTGGAAGGTTGGAGCATGAGGAAACAAGTTAGGGATCCTCCAATAGTAAAAAGGTAATTTGAAAACAAGACTAGAGGTAAAACAATTACAACCTTAGTATAGAGAATTGAAGGAGAGACTCATATTAAAGCAAATGGAGAAAGTATAACCAAGGAGCTTGATGTACCTGATGGTATTAAGTTATCTTCTATTTAACATGGAGGATACTCTCTAACGCTGCCCCTCATCCCTTAACATATCAAAGTGATGAGCCATCATGACCAAGCAATGCAAACTCGTCACTAATGGTGGTTTGATATAGCACAATGAACAAAGAGTTTGTGGCCAAGTTGGGGGTACCATGCCCTTATCATGGAAAACAACGTTCTTTTGTTTCCATCACACTTAAACCATGAAGTCTTGGCACCCTTGAAACACCAACTTTCTTCTCCATATCATGCAAGGGGCAGGAAAGGTTTCTAATGCCGACAACATTCTCTAACTTAGTCCTCATGAGATGTTATATTTATGGTTATCATCCCACTTGGGAACCTTGTTTGCTATCTTTACCCATAGTGTTGGCATTATGTTTCTGGTATGGTTATATGTTATAGATGTTGTACTTGATGGCAACACCCATGGCATGGCTCTCAATATGATGAGAATTAAGAAGTACGCAGGAGAAAAAGTTCACGGAATTTTATGCAGAGAAAAG